>VZRS01012183.1:669251-689234 GCA_013398055.1 Ifrita kowaldi
CCGGGCAGCGCCCGCGGCAGCGCTCGGGGGCGGCGGGAGCGCCGCGCTGCTGCCGCCCGGCCCCGCGGGACGCCCGCACCGAAGTTTGCGCTGAGCATCGCTGCGGTGCGGTCCCCGCGGAGCCGGGCAGCGCAGCCGGGTCAGTGCAAGTCACCCCGCAGTGCCAGAAGAAGGGAGATCAGCACCAAGGGAGATGCGCACTCTGGGGCTTGGGTTGTTAGGAACAAGGTACAGAGGGGGCAAGCAGAGCAGGAGGTATAAAGTCCTTAAGCATTGCAGGTTGCACACTCATGGCACGGTTTGCTTCGATCCTGCAATTCCTAGCAGGTGATATGGAAGGGTCTTCGTGAGACAAGCGTTTACTCAAGCCAACAGTCCCTGCAGAGAATAGAAACTTCACCCCAGGAAACGTATCCTTATACAGCCGACTGCAGGTACAAACTGTTCATTTGTACAAAAGCCAGCAGCAGTTCCATCCTATATGGTTTTGGGGGCATAGCCCCCTCCTGGGGATAACACCACCTTCAGAAAGGTGGTCTGCGATCTTTTCGCTGCCCTCAGCAAGTTTCAGTGTCAACTGCTTTACCACACGTTTGAGCACAGAACTACGCTCAACACCTATGAATATTTTCCATTTGACAAAAACATTCAATTTCCAGAGAAGCCAGACCCAAGCCGTCTCCCACAAAGAGTCCCATTTGCACAGTACCTCTCAGGCATATGGAGCACGTTACCAGCTACAAGAATGACTATTGTTTGAGGCCATTATGTCTGATTTTTTTAAGATTACTTGCAACCCTTAAGATGCTTCTAACGTGCTTCTGGAGCAGCGGGGGAGCCCACCTGCAGCTAATTTAACCATTATACATTCCCATAGGTAGTAATGAGAGGCAGAGCTCAAATGCTGAAGTTGCCTGAGTTGTATTTTAATAGCTAGAAACGCAAATCCTTTAAGCAATTTACTTCTATTAACTTTGTTCCTATCAAGACAACAAGAGATTAATTATCACTTTTTTTGCAGAAAAAAACCCCAAACAATTTGATGTAGACCATTTAACTTGTAAACTAAAATTAAAAAACAAAGTGGAAGAACAGACCAGCCATATAATCAGGCTTCTTAATTCAAAAGTAGAGAACAAGTCACCTTGAAAGCCCTCTGCTCACCACCCAGTTTAGAGCTGCAGTCCCTGGCTCATCCTGCAGCTTTCCAAGGTCGCACAAGAGCCCAGGACACCACAAAGCAAGACAGCATACCAAAAGGGCTGACCCCCCAGGAAGTCCAGAGCCCATGGACACTGCGACGGGCTATACAGCCAGCAGGGCTGAAGTTACATACACACACACACACACACATTAACAAATCGAGGTGGCAACAGGTAGACTAAAGAGAGATGAGGGAATAATCAGCATCAGTGACAGAACAAATTAGCATCATCAGGCACAGTACCCCAGCTGCCAAACTATTGTCCAACATGTGGGTTTATGAACCCAAGGAAGATGAACAAGTTGCCTCCAGTTGCATTTTATTTAACCTCGGGCCCAATCCTAAAAGACTTTATTCAGACAATACCCCCATTGACTTCAGCAGGAGTTCTGCCAGAAAAGAAATGGCAGGATGATGGATCTGACAAATAATTTACTTGACAAATAACAGCATTATTTGGCATATACGTTATTCTATGAATAGCATTGACTCAGTCCTGTGCAAGGGCTTGAGGCATTTAATTCAGTGGGGTTTTTGCTATTGTTTTCAGTGGGTGGCAAATTCAAATCCCTAGTTCTTTTCTAAAATGATTTGTTTTAGTGCCTCGTCTTTATATGATGGGTGTTCTTTTCATCACCTGTCTTTTTAAGTTATGTCACTTATTTGTACTTTTTAATTGGTCCTCATATTGTTAGCAGAGAACAGTCCATTACATCATCTCCAGTTCCCCTCCTCGCCTCAAAATCCTGCTAAGGAACCAGAATTATTCCTGTCCCCAGCAGAAAACTCAGTGAACTGGAATGTACATACGTGTGCTACTGGTTACTTCATTTCTTAAGGAAACATTCATGTTTGCTGTGGTTTTGTTAGATCTGCACTGAAAAGCATTAAATAAAGATGGCATGTTACATTTTTCAGGCAGGAATTTGATTATTTTTCCCCCCTTCAAAAAAAAAAATAGTAGACCCTCCACACACTGCTCAGGTGTATGTTTTTGTCACTGATTATATCCGTAACAATGAGATAGTCGTTATCACCTGAGCAGCCCCAGGTGATGTGCATGCACACTCTCAGTCCACAGGCAAATGCTGGCCCTTGCACCCCGGGGCTGACAGTTAATTGTCACACCACCTGGCACTAATTGGGTGACAAATGAGAACCTTCTGGCACCAATGAGCACCCAAGATTGCTACTTAAACCCACCAAGTGAAAAGTGACAGGCGCTTCAGGTGTCTCTCCCTACCAAGTGATCCTCAAACCCGGCGTCATGTTTGGGCACCACTGCCTTCCCAGAGGGCTGGGGACACACCCCACAGGCATAATACAGTGGAGTCCAAGGAATTCAGCCCCCATTTCTCCAAAACACACGCTCCACATACAGCAGGGCAGTCAGACTGACTGGAGTGGAGGTGGACAGATGCTTAATGGCAAACACACGCCTGAGTGCTTTGCTGGAACAGGCTACAGATAACACAAGAACTGTTTAGCCAATTATTGCACATGACATTCTACCACACTTGAGCAATTTGCTTGGAACGATCACAGTTTACCTTGTCAACAGGTGTCTTGTGTTTTAACAAATGAATATTTATTACCCGTACACCACTGAGAACTGTATCAGTGCTTCTTACAATGAATGGCCATATAAATCTGCCCAAACAATCCGCTCAGCCTAATCCTGCTAAAGTGACCACAATACTCAGCATGAGCTTTGGATGTGTAAGAAAAGCTGGGATCAGGCCTAGAAACAGGGTTTTGTGTGCCTCCTGCCTCAGCCCTTCTCTTGTTGAATATAGCTGGAGCTTTGCCAGTGATTTAAATGGAAGCTGGACTAATTCCCTTATGTTTAAGATAAGCTCATCTCCAACTGGACTTTCCACCAATGGGACTTAGTGGGCACAAGGTCTGCTCCTGCCAATTCGGCTGCCAGAGGAAAGCCTTACTGTTTGTGCCTCAGCCATTCCATTAAAGCCAGCAATCCAAGTCTTTAAAGCCTTATTTTATCGTTGGAGGTCCAATTTTTCAAGGTATGTGTTCCACTGAAGCACCTGAGGAACTCAGTGAACAGAAGTAAAATTAAGTAACCTATTTAAGTCACTGGAATGAGCCCAAATGGCATGCTGATTTTCATTTAAAAAACAACTTAATCAGCCTCAAAAGAAATACAAAATCCTCTATCTGTAATTAAGACTATTTTCCTTTTCCAGGATTTTATAATTTTCTGGTGTTTCTTCTTTTAAGAAAGTTAAATTTATTTTCTGGAGACTATTTCAAGTCAGAGCAAACTTTAAAGCTGAGTATGAAATTTTAAATATAGATCTTAATAGTAAAAAAGTTGTGCATGAAATATTCATAAATATGCCAAGACTAAAATGTACTGCTAGAAAATTATTTCTGGTAGTTTTACTCAAAATTTTCTCATCCTGTTAAATGATGAACACTATGAGACTATTAGAAAAATTACCAGTATATGCCTACAATTCTCTTTTTTGTTTAGAGATCCCATTTCCTTCTCTTCTCCTTCTCTCCAAGTACTGAGCACAAAGAGAATGACCATGCTGCCATACCCTGAATTGTTTCCCATGCTGCATGTACTCCAAACGGAAAAAAAATCTGCGCAGACCTTTTTGATGGTCAGAATGCAGTATTCCTGTGCTGCCTCATTATTTCATGGATTTTTTTCACTTTACCAGACCTATTGAAATGCATGCTTTAGAAGTGCCTGTGGTACTTGTTTTTCCCAGAAAAAAACCCCCATCATACCTGAAAAGCACAGCTGTTAACTATACCATAACACTTAATTTTGAAAAAAATTATTAGACCACCAACCAATCAAAGATCTATACAAGAAATATAATTGATGTGACAAGCCAGCAAGTCAGGACAGCCACTAGTTAAGAGAAAACATCCTATAGACAATGCTGAAGATACTTCCACCTTTTCATCTTTTTCCAGTGTTTCAATAGTGTGAGAACAATTATTTTGTATCAGACCAAAAATCCTTCAGCCCCTTGACTTATCTCCTGTGGCAGAGAGCAGACCTGCTGTGCTTATTTAGAGATTACACCATGTACAGCATATCAGAATTCTCCCTCTCTAGATCTGTTCCAAGTCCCATCCTGGCCCCCAGAGAGTGCTGTGTCTGTTCTCTGACATCAGCTGAGAACATCAGCCCAAACTCCCAGAACAGCAGCTTTTATTTTAGTCATAAAAAAAATACCCTGAGAAATAGTTATCTCAAAATCTCACTGGAAATGTAAGGGAGGAAAAGGCACAGATTTTAATGACTCAGAAAAACAGCACCTCCCAGGGCTGATAAGTGATACAATCCAAGAGGAACACCATGGGAAGGTGACTGCATGGTATCAGCCTTCCCATCTCAGTAACACCAGCTCTTTCTGTCTGAATTCTTCCTCAAACAGCCTGGTCACTGAGCAGCTGAGAAGATGAATATACTCTTTGCCCTCACCTGCATGGCTCAGCATACAAATTAATTTAACTGGGACACGCAAGAAGATTCTGAACTTTCTCATGTGAGAAGCTGCCTCACAGCCCAAGGGAAATCAAGAAGATTACTCAAGGAGTAAAGGCTGCATAACATCAACAGAAGTATCTAGCTGTAGTTTCACATACATCAAATACTAATAATGGAAATAAGTTTCATGTTTAAAAAGTCAGTAGCTTATTGTGCACATTTCAGACATTTCTCCTCACAACAATGGGAGAGCAATATCACAGCTATTACCAAGAACTCACAGCTGGTTCCACAAATACCAGCATCAAACCCCCAGTGCTAAGGATGACAGTGCAGGGACATCCCATCCACGCCTCAGGGAACAGTTCAGGTCTGAAAATGACCCAGCACAGAGCAACAAACCCCCACAGTGAGTGCCCCAGAGGGCTGTGAGGTTATCCGAGCCTGGGTCAGCTGGAGCCCCAGCTCCTCTGCCTTGCCTTTCCCTCAGGGCACAGCAGGCCCGAGAGGGGACCCAGACAGGCACCCCATGAGCAGGGACATGCTGACACTGTTCAGAGACCCAGCACTGCCACTCAGCTCCAGGTACAGCCCTTCCAAGTACCACATTCTCTTAAAACTTTGAACTTCAAAAAGAAAAACTGTTAAAGGAATACTTATAGAAAGTCATTTTTTTCTGTCCAGAATGGTCCAACAGACTGGACACACAGGGAGGAGGGATGTGTGGACTCAGGCTGTGACAGGGCATTCACGCTTCTCTGAGCAGTTGTAATGCAGATCAGCCACCCCCTCACCACCCACAAAATTTGTACTTGGGGCTTCCATAGTGACAGACACACATCACATTTAAAGTGCTGAATTTAACTTTAAAATACACATCAAAAGCTGCCTATAATTTCTGATAACCTTACAAGAACTTCTGGCTGTTTCCTCCCTGACAGGTGAAGATCACAAGATGTTGGACTTCGTTAACAAACATCGTTATTGAATTCAAAACTACTTCTAAAATGTCAATTTGTTCTTCTCAGAAAATAGTGCCCTTATTCAAAAGCTTATGGTACGGAACAAGATCATCTTCAAAAAGTACTTTTTCATAAAAAAATTAAAAGATCACATAAAACTTCTATTATAAGTGTGAATAGCATCATTATAATACATGTAATAGCTTTTTCTAGCAGAACAAAAGGCCCCAACTTTCACTTCTCTAGCTGGGCACTCAGAAGAGCTGATTTTTAACTATGTGTCAGAATTTGAAGTTAATTAAAACTAATTGCCCACTGTACTGTAAGCGATGCCACCGCATTTTCAAATAGCTCTGCTTCCATGGGATGATTTACTTTAAACTGATGTCTCTCATTGACTGAATTCTGGGTTTGCCTTAATTGTATTGTTCAAGTTGTTTATCTTTGCTTTCTGCCTTGGAACTTTACTTGAAAGGTCATCAATAGCAAAGTTCCTCACTAAGATTGACACTTCATCAACACAAGAAAAAGAATCTTAGAATATCAACTAGTTTATCAAAATAAACAAACTCCTTTGACATCTCACATTACCATTCCCACCAGCCACCACTTTCTGTCCTCAGAACATTTGTTTATGTGCTCAGCTTTGTAGCAAAGTTTTATAGCTCAGAACTGCTGCACTGGTACAGCAGCATTCATTATCTTTAGCACAGGAGTGCAAAGTAAACCTCTGTACTGAGAACACGTGCACCCAGAAAGCCTTGCTGGTGCTCCCACATGCCCACAGACCCGTTCAGCTTTGTGTGTCCAGAGTGAAAGTCTCCACGTGCTGGATCACACAAAATGGTAGCACCTCCTCCTCCATGGGGATGAAGGGTGCAAACCCAGGGTTAAATAGGGGCAGACGTGGCCAGGCACAAGTTTCTGCAGCTACCCTCCAGCATGAGAGGCTGCAAGACTGCAGCAGCACTGGGGAATTCTGTCTGTCAGGAGTATGAGAAACAGAGGAGGGGGAGAGGGCCCTGGATTTCTCACAGCACAGGTTGAGTCTAGTGAAAAAGCACAGCCCTTCCTGGAACTGTGACAAAAGCAGGCTGGCTGCCACCGCACTGATGCACAGCATGGCACGCTCACTTCAGCTGATGGCAGCACACGAGCCTTCAACTCACCTCCTTCCCCCACCTGACATCTGCAAAGGGTGCCAGGACCCGATTTCTAGGGCAGAGTCAGCCATCTGGCATCCCACCTGCAAAGCCTGATGCTGGTGGGAATGCAGGCTCCACAGGAAGCTCTGGCCATGGTACAACAATCACTCCTTTCCCTGTGGTTTGGTTGTGGGAATTACCCCAGGAGATCCAACAACAACCCTGGTGAAATTCACCACACAGCACCTGCCCTTAAACAAAGCATGTTCTAGTGAGCACACAGCATCACTGGCACCAGCAACCAGTAGGGAGCTGGAGTAGGTCCTGAAGATAACTTTTGTTGCTATAGAAAATGTATTACAGAGGACCAGATGCTGTATAATTATATTTTCCAGCCGAAGAACGTGCCTTCAAAATTAAATTTAACAACCACAAACTTGCCTCATTCCCTGAAGTCAAATCCTGCCCAAACCCATCCCAACTGCCAAGACTCCTATTCAAGCCCAGCTCCAGAGGTCAGGTGGTGGTCAAATGAGACAGACAGCTGGCTCTGCAGACAGCCTTCAGCTTGCCTTGCACTTTTGGACATAAGCCTCTTGCAAAGCCGCTCAGCACGAGTCATCCGTGCTCTGCATAGAGAGACCCACTGGGTGTATGATGGGCTGTAGGGCAGGACTGTGTTAGAAATTGCTGGCATGGACACAGACCATCATTTACCAGTACAGTCTGCAGTGGAGGGATGTACAAAGTGATAGACATGAAAAAAGCACCACATTTCACCAAGTCCAACTTCCAGATGTTAGATTCATACAATATTCCTAGCCCACTTCATTGTGAAGGGCAACAGCAGCTTGACTGCCTAGAGACTGGATCAGCAGTAGGAGAACAGGCACAAGCCACTGTTGAAATATGCCTGGGAAGTTTGCCTGTGCTGTCTGAAGCACATTTGGTTAAAATGTGCTATTCATAAAAAATACACATTGTGAAGAGCTTTTTCTAATTGGCATTCACTGTTGTCAGTTTTAGACAAACACTCTTGCTAAAGATCTCACTGCAGAAGACTTTGTGATAAACATTTCCAATAGGAGAATTCTGGAGTGGAAGTCCACACTTCAAGAAAACTGTGAAAAGCTTCCTGGTTCCATGGGGCTGGAAGCAAGAAGCTCAGTTTCTTTTTGGTTCAGCAAATACCCAGTGCATTCACTGCAAATGGGCTGGTAGAGGTATCCCTCGGAGTAGGAGCTGGGAATGGTGGAATTGGGAAAGTCTCTGGCATAACTTCTTCTGTGGGATCACTGTTAGTGCAAATGCTCAACACCTTTGCAAACTGAGCAAGTGCAATACAGAATCAGAAAAATAAAGAGCAAGCACACTGGGTTACATTTCAATGTATGATATATGCTACATGTACCACTGCATTTTTAAAGAATTATATTTAACAACCGGTTTCTTTTGTTTAAATACTGAAAATCATCTTTTGCTGTTACCACATCACATCATGAAGTGACTTCTAGATCTAATGCAACACGTAATCCTGGAGCAGAAAAGCGCTTTTCAAAGGGAGAGAACCTGAATGCAACAGCTCAGTTAAACCTTATGTGTGAGTGCAAACTTTTCCTAGTTGGTTTTGCTCATGAGTAGCACAGCAATTGCTGCAGTTCTCCA
The DNA here is from genome assembly GCA_013398055.1 of Ifrita kowaldi. Lineage (NCBI taxonomy): Eukaryota > Metazoa > Chordata > Aves > Passeriformes > Cinclosomatidae > Ifrita > Ifrita kowaldi. The sequence continues at coordinate 677,703 of VZRS01012183.1, forward strand.
CATAACGTAAAACAGGGATGTTCAACCCCTTTAGCTCCAGTCCTGCTGTGGGAACAACCCTCAGTGTCCACCAATTTCAGTTGAAGTTTTTTCCCTGTATTCATGCTTCTTGCCAGCAGATCACCAGTTTCAATTGCAACTCATCTAGGGGACACATTGCTGCAGCTCCTTAATGCTGTGAGTTTCATGGTGCTTTCACTAACAGAGGGTGGAACAAACAATGACACACCACCTCTGTTTGGGGGTCAGGCTGCTGCCACCCCTCCCCTCAGCACACACCGCTCTCCAGGATGCTGAGCAGGTCCTGGCCTCCTCTGCTGGACACCGAATTTTTCATGCACATGGCTGTAATCTCTCTTCTGCGAGAGACTGCAGGAAAAAGCAGATGAGCCCTGAGCAAGTATAAATTAATGCTGACATTTGCTGGAATAATGTACTCTCTCGAGCCTCTGCATCTATGACGCCAATAGAGGCTGCTGGCAACACGAGTTTATATGCAACTTTCTGCTAAATCAGAGCATCATCTGCACAAATCAAGCACTTGGGAGACATCCTGAGATTTGTGATGGTCCCTGGAGCCATAGCTGGGTTCTGAGCCATCTATTCTCACTGACTGCCGAGATTCCTTACAGGCAATTTTTAGTGACAGGACTGAGGATAAATCCCACCCGTATTTCACAAAGTAACAGGCAAGCTTTGTTTGACTTTGAAGTACAGATTACTCAGCGCTGATAGCACTACCTATTCCACACAGCTCATTTTCTTTCTTCAAAACCAAGTCCAGGGCTGGTTATAAGTGGGTTTCTGCCCTGCACAGTAAATCTGGGACCAATGTGGGCCCCAAGGCATGACACCTGTTATCCCCAAGTTCTTCACACGGTTGGAGAGTTGAATGAATCAGAATTTTCTACCTAGTGGCAACTGTGTGTGTGCGATCCAAGACTCCTCAAAACCAGTGCGAAGCTCCTGTGACCCCAGTGAGCTTTGGGACAGGTCTGCTGTGGCCTGGAGCTCCTGTACATGCTTATCTCTGAGCACTCAGAGACAAGGGCTGGTGCCATGCTGTGGCTCCTGAGGATAACACACCCATTTTCTGCTGTTTTCAGACTGACCCACCAGGAAAGATCTACAGAATATTTTTGCCCTCCAAAGCAGCAGTTCTGGCTCGCTCAGCCTGAAGCTAAGGGTGTCAATGTTTTCTTAATAGGGTTTATATACCTTCTGTCAAACAATGTATTAACCACAGCTCTTCTCAATGACTGAAGTCAGCATGCAAGAACTTAGTCCTTTAAGCTACAACTTACAGGCATAGATCTATCCAAAATAAAGCCGTAAAAGTCATCAATAAACTGGATACTAGGACTAAGTATATGCTCACAACTAGAATTTGCACTTAAAAATGTTGATATGTGGCAAGCTTTGTTGCGAAGGATAATACAGCATGAGCAGGGGGTTTTTTTAGCTCCGATATACCACTTAAGCTGTGGCATGCTTCATTTGCTGAAATGGAATATAATATGTCTTTGTATTGAATTATACTTGGGTTGGTTATTAAATGAAAACTATTATTCCATTATAGCCAGAAGAAATGGAAGTGCTGCATACAGCTGCGTGCAATCCATTAACTGGCTCAGGGAGCCAAAGACCCTTCAGAGACCATTACAAATCCATTCGATGGCCCTCTTTGCCAGATTTTACACTGATATCTGCACTCGAGGCAAGAGGCATAAGGCTCTATAGAACCACTATTAATCAGCCTTTATACACTGCTTGTGCCAGCAAAGACAAAGAATATTCCGAGCTTACACCTATTCCTCATGGATTGTTTTTTAGGTAAGTGTGTGATGCATGGAGAACAACTTCACTGTTGTAGCCTGATGTGCCAACCAAAGCACATCAGGCTGAAGAGTCCACAAGCAGCTCATCTGCATCAATGCCCACCTGAACCTGCCTCTTGCAAGGCATAATCAACAATACATCTTGCACTATGGGGATATTTTCCAAGGGCACAAAGTGAGAATAAAAAGGGGAGTTGCCTTAGTTGACCTTTGACAATCTTCCTTAATATTCCTTCTGGTATCTGGGGGTTTTTTTATGCAGCACGCTATTTTCTGTGTACAGAACCTTTAATATTAGAATTATCTACAATGATTCAGCAAGATCATTTGTTTTTGCAACATTCTTTGAAACAATATGATCATCCAGCAATGAGTCTGCATGGCTTGTGTTTAAAAAAGGTCAAGCTTTACAGTGTGAAATCAATCTTTTGTAATTTCCTTTGTATCATCTAATGTGGGAGGGCAGCTTGGATTTAAAAAGACACCAAGTTAATAACTCCAACAAAGATGCTAGTTGAAAGTAAAAGTTTGATCCAAGTTTTACTAGGAACATTTTCCTACCCAAAATGAGTCTTTCCTTTTGGTTTCATTTGGCTAAGTGAATTTTTCAAGCTGTTTGATACAATCAGTTCTCTCCTTTCTCCATTATCCATGCCATACTCACCAACTCACATCAGTACTTCAGAAGATTTTACCTGGCAATGGTGATCACAGAATGAGGTATTGGCTCCCTGTGAGTCTGGACAGGACTCATGAACATGTGACACAGAGGTCACACAGAAAATGGTTTGTCACCAAAGCAGGGGAGAATGCTCCAGCAAGTTGCAAGTATCCAGAAACCTCATACACAGCAGTGTTCAGTCCAGGAGAGGCACGGAAGGGAGACCTTTTTAAAGGTGGTGACACAGGGACAACAAATCCAAGCTGTTGCAAATGGACACCTGGCTGATTTTGACCCTGTTCAGGATAGGACTGAGCATCTCTTTTCTGATGTTCAGAGGATGCTTCTGTTAAGATGCAGGAGACAGGCACAAGGGAGAGCCAAGCAGGAACTGTGAGGTGCTTGGAGAGCAACAGCATTGACAGTCCGGTGTGTTAGCGCTTCCACTGCCAGAGCTTTGAAATATGTCTTTACTTAAGACAAACACAATTTTATCTATTTAGTACATTTTTTGGCAACAGAGTGAAAGCTGATGTGCTAAAAATGCATGACTCACGCAGGCTGTTACATTTCCTTTCCTCCTGAGGAAAGACAACTGCTCTTGTCTTTGTCTTAGGGCCAACATTTTGGGTAATCTACCTTCGACACTTACAGCCCTAAGCCACTTGGGATTTCGCTCTGGGCCAATTCCCAGCCCCTCTCCCAAACAGAACAAATGCAAAAAGCTGATGCAATTCCTCAAAAGCATGAGGTGGCTGTGCAATGGGTGTGGGCTGCCTTAGCAAGGCAGTAATTAATTGTCTAATTAGCTGATCTGACTCACTACCACTGTGCACACAGGGATCCACAGGTAAGATGTGACAACAAAACATCTTTCTGGCAAGCCTGTTCTGATCTGCCACAGCTCAGCACAGGAGCTGAGACAGCCTCACCTCCAAGATATTCAATCTACTTTACAGGACTGAGCTCTGAACTACAGGAGACAGGAACTCAAGGGGTTTTTTCATATTTTTGTTGACCTGTCATTACCAGGGTCAGCATTATTTCAAGTTACGCCACACTCCACCACCAGGAATTTTCCTATGGACTTCTTTCTTCATTCAGTAAATTCATTCAGAGGAGCTGAGAGCAGATGCTTACATAGAGGTGATAGAAGAGGGAAACCTGCCCAACTTGGCAGCATCTAGGAGCATCTGGTAGCAATAACACATCAGAGGTTGCTATTTGACTTAAAGAGACTCTCTTCCTAATGCAACAGAAAACCCTTCCCACAACTGGCAACAAGAACTTGACAAATTCCTTTTCATTCTATTTTTCCCACTATTTTCAGTACCACATCAAGCTTGTGGCCAGAAGGGATGCTCCTTTCTGGACCTCATCAGTGGGGCACTTGTTTTTGGGTTTTTTTCTCTCTTTAGCACCAGTGCTTTTGAAGAAAGGAGAACAGCCAAAAAATACTCTGAAAATGTTCTCAAGGGAAACATCTTGCTGGGAACAGGAATGGGAGATAATCCACCCTGCTAACTGATGTTCATGGCAGACATGCTCTTTCTAGGCATTTAAGGTCCTCCTGATATCTGATCAGTTCAGGCTTTCAAGCCCCTTCCTATAAAACTCTTGAAAAATCTAAATGTATTTTTTAAGCCCCAGGCTAAAAATTCAGTGAGCTACAATCATGCCCACTCCAAATTCTTCTGATTGAAGAATTTCTTTTAATAGTTAAGATACCTCAGTTCACCCATGAGAAAATAGGCATGAAGCACTTTTTAGGTGCTACATTCCTCCATAGGAAGGCAGCACTTTTTCTGGAACAAAAGTACTCTTTATATCAAGCTGCCAGCATTGAATAATTTTTCCTCATTTTATTTCCTTTCTGGAAAGACACCTTTTCCCCAGTCCTTGTTTCGTAACAAAGGAAAGATGAACACCTACAAGAAATTTGCAATCAGGACTCCCAGAGCTGATCACTGTAACAGGGAAATCATACAAACCACTCCCTCCTGTGCCCCTTGTGTCACCAGGATAAATCTGCATTCCCACTTCCCCTGCTGCAAGGACAGTGGAGTTCACTGAAGCTGCCAGAGAAAACAGAACAAGCTCTCATCCTTACAGTCTGACTGCAAGGAAAAAAAAACCTGCTTTGGCAGAGCCCAGGAGGCTTGGAGGTCTCAGCAATGGCCAGGCATCGGTGGAATTGCAATTAGCTGACAGAAATGGGCACGCAAGGGCTGCTTCTGGTTTTCAGGGAGTTGCCCCCTTCAGAGGGAGCCTCTCTCTGTTAGGAGGCACCCTGCAGAAAAAGGCACTGTCACTGATTTGAAATTCCACCTGGAAAAGGCTAGGAATTTCACATAAAATGTAAGATTTCAGCAAGCTGGGGCAAATCTCCGGAGGAGGTAAAACTTCAAATAGAAACATAAAACTTACTATTAAAGGCAAAGCCAGCTCAAAGTATTTCATACAGAGAAAAAAAATAAAAATCAAGCTCTAAAACCTTGTATCTTCTGAGGCCCACAAGTCCTCCATCAGCTATGGCAGCACCTGGAGGATGCATTTCCCCCTCAACACTTCTTGACTAACAAATCACTTGGATCAGATCATTTTGGGAGGGTAATTTCTCTGTGCAGTAACAGATCCGGCCTCAGCCATCAATCCACTGCTCTGCCAGCTGAATAACAGCGTCTACACCAACAAAAGCAGAACTGGACTAGAGCCAAAACTCTTGATACAACAAACACCACATTTTAAACGTGGTATTTTACTGCTATTTAGTACTTTAACAGGAAAGCAGATTTTTCCCCAGTTTAAAAAAAGTAAGCATCAGTATCTCTGGCTGGATGTTATGCAGGAATTCTTGAGTATCTCCCATTTTTAGAGAATGTCACTGGTTTCTATTTGCTTCTTTTCACTTTTTTTTGTAGTTAAATTTTTTTCCTTTCTAAAGCCAAACCCTCTCTCCAGATGACAAAACACTGTAGCTAATGAACCAAAAATGATACATAAGAAAAGAAACCTCCATTCAGAAGAGTTATTCCAATTGGTTGATGAAAGGCATTCTGATATGGTAAAGATGTGTTAGAAAAAGAACAGAATTTCTGCTTATAAAAAGACAGTTCTCAAGTGTCAACCATTAATTTCAAATGAAATCAGCTTAACAATGCTTTAAGATAGCAATATAGCTATGTAATTCCCCATTAGATTTAGTAAGTCCTTTTGTGGGCACCAAGATGACATAAACCCATGATATACAAATAAATCAGAAAAAAAATACTGAATATTTATTTTCAGAATTTCTCCAAGGACACTGAAATTTCTCATTAAAAGAGGGCCTGGCTGAAAAGAACAAATCCATATAATAAATTAATATACTGTTGATGAAACATGTGGAATATATACAGCAGGATTATAAATATGGATTTTATGCATCACTCTACAGAATATGCAGTGAAATCTGCTCTTCCCACAAATGTAATAAAGGAATAAACATGTTGTAGGAATGGATTTATTGCACAAAGTTCCACATTTAAGAGGTCTCCTGAGCAGTATTATGTGCTAGGTACACTCTGATTGATAGCAGCTTCCAAGGCAGGCCCCTTTATCCCCTAACATATCTCCCTGTCAAAGCTACAAACTATTTTTTCCTGTTTGTCTTTTTCTTCCATTCAGTTAAAACACTCCTAAACAATGACAAAGTTTCTGCAAACCCCTTCTCATATTAAAAAGGTTGTACTCTGCTAGATTTCTACATCATCCTTGCTCGTGAAGTGTACTTTGACTCCATCCACCAGTAAAGGAATTCCACCCGATGGGAGAGACCTCAACAGTCTTTTGAAAACTGGGTTGTGTGCAAGGAATCACAGAGCAGCCTCTGACCCTTCCCATTAAAAGTCATTTCATTAGCAAGTCACACAATCTACTGCAGATCATCCCATTTACCCTACAAGCAAAGAGGCACTGCCAGTTAACAGAAAGCTGCACAGTGTTCATCTTGTCCTGAGGAAAGAGGGAACATCCCTCTGCAACTGTGCCTGAAGCTTACCTGACAGATCCATTAGGAAAAATAGCAAGAAAGACATGATCAGCCCTGTGCCACTGTTTTTAAAGAAAATCTCCCTTTTGAAACTGATGAAAAATAAGTTACTGATACCTGAACAGGGTTGTGCTGTGGGTTTTGTATTATTTTCACATGTGATCGTAAAACCAATCTGCAATGCACCTTTGTTGATAAGATGAGCTCATTTACTAACATAAACATCAAAGTCTGTCTGACACCTGCATATATGCTCATTGAGGACCCTGTTACTGGATTTGGAACCATTTTACTACTTGCAAGGCTGAGCATAAATCCCCAGGCCTGCAGAGTGGACAAATACACTCACAGCAGCTTTCGGACACAGTGGACCAATTTATTCACCAGTCCAAACCAAAATCTATTCTAACTGCATTGAATCAGCCTCACTTCCTTTGAAGACACCAGTCTTATGCCAAACCCTGGTAACTGAACATCATTTGTTTCTGTTTGTATTGAAATGAAGTGCTAACTAGTACATCTCCTGTTAAAGAAAGAGTGGCATTGACTAATTCTAATCAGTTCCTTTATGAGAAAGTCTGTTTCCCTTCTGCCCACGTTTGCTGTCTGCATGCTAATTCACCCTTGCTTAAACATGCAGTGTTGTCACCACTTACCCAAGTAAATCTAGATTTTTGTTTTTTACTAAACCACATTAAGACAGGTGCAGTAAATGATTTATTCATCTGGATTGCATTGTTCCCGAGATAGAGACATCACAAACACCATCATAAGTCAGTGTAAAATATGCACTTGCTTTAACTACACTGTTCAATTACTGATTTCCTGCAGTTCAAGCCATTTTTATATATTCTGTCTCCTCTATCTTGTGCAATGTACTGCCATTTACTAAATTCACTAGAGGAAACCTACGGCCTACTGCCCTACATTAAAGCTCTGCTAATTAATTACAGATATTCTTCCAGGACTGTGTTCTGGATCAATGGGAGAGAAAAAAAATGTGTCCCATACTTTTCCTTTGTTTTTCCATTTCCACACCACATCTAATGGCTGTTGCATTGAAACCCTATGCTGAGTGTAATGAGATGCAAGACTCTTCCACATCCATGGTTACTATTTACTAACAAAACTGATGTCATCAGGAATTTAATTAGGTTGTTTCTAGCACAGAGATTTTAAACCATGAAATCATTAAAGTGTCTAATCTTTTCTTTGTTTGCATTTTATAAAAAAGTAAACCCCAAACTAAACACCATTCCTGTCACAGAAAGCTGAGCTTCTCAGGGTTTGCCAGGCATAACACACTAACAGGTTTAAGAGTAATTAACACAAGCTATTCCACACACTATTATTTTTTTCAAACTACACCACAGCAGCAGCTGCCACTAGCACTGTTGGGCTTCAAGACTGTACCAGTGTTTCTATTACAAATCCTTACTTTCAAGATTTATAACTTGGCTGGAAAAATGAGCTTCAGGCTCAGATTTGGCATACATGCTCCAGGAATTTGTTTTTAAACACCAAAATTGTTATAAACCTGAACAGAGTTGGGATATGCTGGGATATCCCCTGACCTAGCACTGCAGAGAGGAGTGCATCCACAGGCTGTGGAAATATCCCAGGTCTCTGCTCAACGTGGCTTTCACCCATCTAATTCCTGTGCACTCCCCTTCCATGGGAGTCCTCTCCTGCTTGCCCCACTGCCAGGGGCTGCACAGCCTTCATGGGAGCAAACTTGCTTGGCCTCCAGGAGGTTCCAGCCCAGAGGTCAGTGTATGGAAGGACACAGATCTCCTCACACTGCTGCCCTGGGCAAAGCCTTTCCAAGGTCCATCAGTTCTTTAGGGAGCCAACAATGAGGCCACCAAGCACAAGGCAGCCAGTTTCAGAAATCCACTTCACCTGTGACCTGAGCACGGCTCACTTTCAGGGTGTGACAAAGTGAACTGCAGTCACCCACCCACACGCCTATTTATACTTTTATTTTGTCAAACTCTTACAGCCCTCAGATCCTTCAGCAGGAAGATCCCCCTGTCATGGTGCTGCTGCCTGCAACAGCTCCATGTTAAAGGAAAGGGATGGGAGCAGGCAAAGCAGCTCCCACCCTGCCTCGGGGCCCCACAACATTCCAAGGTGGGATAATCAGAGGGCTCTGTGCAGCAGAGATGCAGCCTGTGTTCAACCAGGCACAGCGACCACAGGATCACCAACAAGCAAGGAAATACAAGTAACTGATACCTGTTACATTCTCTGTTCTAAGCTGAAGGAGAGCAGCACTGCACATGGTCCTTGTCCCTGCTTTTACAGACTAACACACCTGCAACCCAAGGTAGTCAAAAAATTCTTCCTTCAGCAAGACTTGAGTCAGAAAAAATTACCACCAATATTTTTATGCATGGTATCAAGGTAGATTCCACTGTCTGCTCCGAAAGTGGGCTGGAAATGCTGCTCTTCCCCATCAGCATCATACTCACATCAAACTCTGGGCCACCTGTTCTGTCTCCTGCTTATGCTGCTCGCCAGCTGAATAGCTGTGCATTCATCACCTCTGCATGAAACCCACTCTGCACAATGCAGGCAGGGTGCCCCCAAGGAGGCCACTATAGTACAGACAAGTGACAAACGTGAGGATTACTGTAATGCCCTCGGGAGAATTAGAGCATGCCAGGAAAACTCAGTCCCGTTCATCTCTACAAAAGGGATAAAACCGTTCTTTATCACTATTACCACCAAAGCTTCTTAATGTACAAAGCCAGAGGTATCCTGTCAAAAAGCAGTAGGATATCAGACAAACTAAAGAACTCCATTAAACCCAAATTTCCCAGAGTCATGTTCCTGGAGTTTTGACAGCTTCCTCTTTGTCATCAGCAGTACAAATTCCATCAAAGTGTCTGAAGTTCTAAGTGACAGGAATGTGATCACACTTAAGAGGAATAAAAAAAACGAAAAAAACCCAAAAATTAGAAAAAAATTTTTAAAAATCAAAGGTATAACTTCAAAAGAAAAATAGGCTAGGAGTCAAACTCAAGTAAATCAACACATGGAATTAGTAAAGGCCCCAAATAAGCATTTTCCTGAGCATATCCTTTTGAACAAAAAGCTGTTGAAAGGTAGATTGGAAGAAGATCATTGCATTGGAGTTTTAAGATAGTGGTTTAGTTCTGTCATGTAAGATAAAAGCAACTCAGATTTACTGCTGCTTCATATAGCAAGATTCTCATGAAATTCAAGATAAACACTGAAGAGGACTGCAGTGGAGTAAGAGGGTTTTTACTTTTAAATGATTAAACTTCTCCTAACAAATGCTATGGCGTTTTGGTGAAATCAAATTTTGCTAATCTTAGCAAATTATTTTGCTTGCAAAAGAAACCAGAACCTGAAGTTTCTTCAATTCAAACCCACTTATTTTCTGTATTATTTCCTAAACTTTCATTTGAAGATTTAACAGAGGTTCTTTCCAAGTTGCTTTGGTTTTTTTAAAATTTCCAACTTTAAAAATGAGACTGCAGTTGAAGTTCATTGTACTTTATTTTTGAATCACAAGAAATATTGGTGGAAATAAACTGAACCAAAGATGTGATCATCCCAGAAAGACTGCATGGGTGCCCCTGAATAACCTGAGTTAGCACATTAGGAATGCTTGTACACCTGAGTTTGGACCAGTCTGTCTCCTCAAGTCCATCCATGTAAATTATTTTGGAAAGCCAGTTCTGTTATTCAGAGAGCTCTGAAGACAGCGCCCATCTCTGTACAGTTCAGTCTCTAAGCTTATTGGGAAAGGCCAGTCCCTGACAAACTCAAAATCCTTTCACTCGATTTCTTCAGAAACAAGAAGGAAATAATCTGTTCCAGTGTAAGACAGATGTAATAATGGAAGAGACTCGTGGGCAGAAGGATGGATGGTTGTACAGCGTCCCCAACACATTCTGTTCCACACACTGCAGTAGAGCAAGGCTGCCTGCCCATCTATACCCACACACTGTGCTGGGGGATTGAAATGCAAGTGCAGCACCTATTTCTGGCAATATTCCCCCCAGATAAATTCAGCCTGTGCCTCAGGACTGGCCCTGGCCATTGCAGGCCTCAGTCAGAGAGCAAAGGCTCCTCTTGGGAGGAAAGCAGCCGTTTTCCAGAGGAGAGCTGGTGCTCCCACTGCCCTCAGCACCACGCCTGGCACACTGAGGGGGTGGCACACAACCACACCACACCCCTGGAACAGCTCTGCACAGCACCCCAAGCTCAGTGACAGCATTTTGTCATTTAGATTTTGCTGCCCCATTTTTCCAAGGCAAGACTCCCAAAATGAACGAAGGGGAGCCAATTCCTGCATGTCACCATTTGTGAATGGGGCCCACATCAGGGCTTCTAACCCCAGAGCTTTGTACGCTCCAGGAGTGGAGCCACCAAGGTGTTCTAAGGACAGCTGGAAGAACCTGCAGGCAAAAGACTTGGCAACAGCCACTTTTGCAGAAATGCTTTAAATAAAGAGATGCCTCATTGCTCATAAGTCACCTTAAAGCAGCAGGCAGAGAGGACACTGGAGATGAATCTGAGTGAGTAGCTATTACTTAAGTGAATGACAAAGGCTATTCTAACTGAGCATTTAATTACTTTGACCTTGTAATAAAAAGCATCCCCTTTATATTTGTTCCAGGTTTGCATAATCAGTTTCTTTCCTCTTTGATCACTTAACTGCGTGCATTTCTCCTGCACAGAGCTTTGCTATTGTTCTCATCAGACTCCAAAATGCCACTGTGCACTGTTATTGCACAAAAAGCAGAAACAGCAAGTTTGGGCATTCTGCCATTGCCATTTCACTTATTTTCATCTTAAGTGCAAAACGTTCTTTGTTTGGCAAAGAATAAGATGTGTGTGTCACAGTGGGGAGGGCAAAAATATGAGCTGAAAGTCAAGCAGGGTACATTGTGCTCACCATGCTGTGTTTTTGTGGGCTGAAAGTCACCCATGATCAGTGGATCCAAGACTCACCATGGGAAAAAAAA
>VZRS01012185.1:9450-20878 GCA_013398055.1 Ifrita kowaldi
ATTTTGTGTTTAGAATTAATTTTTATTGTTACAATCGGAACCATACGCCAGCCGCAGCTGTCTGAATTCAAACGTGCCCTTTACTTTTTACGAAGCCCTACCGTCCTGAAAATACAAGATGGGGTTTAGTGGGGAACTGCTGGCAGCAAACGAATTTTTCTAGGGTGTACTGAAAAGGAGAAGTGGGACTGCAAAATCCTTTTCCAGACAGGTTTGGGGAATTATCTGCACTTCGAGCAAATTTCTTGATTTTTAAAATACAGAACGAACAGGTCTTAATTCCCCAAGGAAATCGAAGCAGGGTCCCTTACTAGTGCATTCATGAACAAAGAACCTAGAAATTGTGCTGGTAAAAATTGCAACTTGAAACTAGGTATATATTAGTAGTCACCTGGGGGTTTTTTGTTTGTTTCTTTAAGTAGTAGTAATTTTAATATTCTCTAGTCATTAATAGTGGCAGCATTTATTGATAGATGTTAGAAGTAGCAGTATGTAGAGTTGCTTTCCAGGCAGTTTGAGAGTTAAAAGTGTGTTATATTAATCGACATACTTAAGTGGAAAGTTTTTTAATGTTCGCTGAACGATTAATGTACTGTGATTTAAACTAGAGTTGTGTATCTCATGAAGAAGATATTTCGAGTTTCCATTTGAAGAGACATATTTAATGATTCATCAGCTAAGCTGAACAGCCATTTTAGTCCTTGCACTTCACATGAAATTGAATTTTTTTCTGAAGTATGTTACCGAGAAAAGCTCTCAGAAAGTTATTCGTTTTATTTCTATTGTATGTTCAAATTCCAGATGAAAAGAATCTCCAAATTCTTATAAATTATCTCTTTACTCTCCTCATTTCAGGGTGAGACTAAGTTCTCCTTCCCTTGTCAGCAATTTGCAAAATGGCTGACACTCGAATATGTGGATCCTCTTTTTCTTTCTGAAAAAGATTAATATCGGGAATTTATAAAGTATGACATTAATAAGCGTTTTCACAATTCTGTCATAATTAAACCCAATTATTTGAAGTGCACAAACCAAAGGACAGAGAAAGAAATTGATGAGAAAAACCTATCAAGATATTTTTCAAAGTGTTTAGTCTCAATTTATGGAGGCTAAAATTCCACTGAAAATGACCAGGACATTGAGGGAAGTAAAACTCCAGGTGCAGATTTATTTTGGTTTTTGGTTGATTGGGTGTTTCTGTTGGGTTTTGTTCAATCATGTGTGATCAAACCTTGGCAAAGGTTTCTGCTTTTGGCAGAAAAACAGAATGTCATTGGGATTTGCCACTTGGATACAAAATATCATTCGGAATTTTCCATCAGTCAAGTTTTGTGCATTGCTCATGAGAGCTCAGCAGCTGCTCTCACTTCTAAGAAGAAGACAGAGGTGAGAGGAAAAAAAAAGAAAAATCCATCTTGGTCCGAAATTCAAGAGGGGAAAAATCGGAAAAATCCATACCGAATGCCATAAGGCACCACACCCAGCTGCATTTCCCCGTTGGTGTGCTGACTGCTGATAAATCAATAATGCATTCTAAGTGGCAGGAAACTTAATGCAAGGTCCCTCAGAGCTCTCACGAAATACATTGTGTGTATATATAATACACAAATATATGCACACTCTTTATGTGTATAAATATATTTAACGTGTTTTTATATATGCGTATGCCTGAATATATTTCTAATACATATTCATGCACTATNNCCGGGCCGGGGCGCGCCTCGACCTGCCCGACGGCCGCGGCCGCCTGCCCCTCGACGTGGCGGCGGGGGGCCCGCACGGAGCGGTGGGGCGGTACCTGCGCGACCCGCCGCCCCTTCCGGGAGCCGGGGAGGCTGCCGAGAAGGCTGCACGCTGACCCGCGCCCGGTCGTCCCGCCGAGTCCCCGTCCCCTCGTCCCCTGNGGTCCGAAATTCAAGAGGGGAAAAATCGGAAAAATCCATACCGAATGCCATAAGGCACCACACCCAGCTGCATTTCCCCGTTGGTGTGCTGACTGCTGATAAATCAATAATGCATTCTAAGTGGCAGGAAACTTAATGCAAGGTCCCTCAGAGCTCTCACGAAATACATTGTGTGTATATATAATACACAAATATATGCACACTCTTTATGTGTATAAATATATTTAACGTGTTTTTATATATGCGTATGCCTGAATATATTTCTAATACATATTCATGCACTATTTATTATATAATAAAGGGTACATTACACAAGCGGTATCTATATTGTGTGTATATATCTGTACACACACACATAGCTGCGTCTGTACGTGCGTATAAACACGAGTGTGTACATAGATATGCTTATACACACACCACGAGTACCATTCGTACCACGGTGTATATAAATGGTATAAATGTGGAGCAGAATGTACACATGTGTCGTACCTAGTCTGGAAACCACACACATCGTAGCTAATATTTTAAATTTATCATATTATCATAGACAGTGTCGAGTTGGAAGGGACCCGTAAAGATCNAGTCACCAGCGAGCCATCGCGGCTGGCGGCGCTCCCGATGTCCGACTGCTGGGAAGAGTCTTCCTCTGTCCCGTTACTTCCAGGGCTCCTCCCGTACACCCCGGGCACTCCGGCTCCCGCTTCTGCAAGAAGACACGTGCTGCTCAGCTTCCTGAGAAAAAGAGGAAAAAAACCAAAACACAATCAAAGCTAGCACTCCTGCTTCTCCCTCTCTTGCTCTCCGGCGGGTAGACCACAAGCAACAGACCGTTCTTCTGTGCTCTAGGGGGGAAAATTTTTTTTTAAAGAGTTCGAAAGAGTTCGCCTTTTCCCCTCTTTTTTTTTTTTCNGCAAACGGCAGTCAGCATACATGCAGGTCACGACTCCATGTAGCCGACATAGCAGAATTACGCTCCGAAAGAGACGCGGGTCCGGCCGCCGCCAGCCCCGGCTGCCACCCGGACTCTCCGCGGAGCCGGCGCCCGGCGGGGGTCGCGGCGGGCGCTGATGCTGTCTCTCCCCGCAGGTGATGATGCTGGGCAGCCCGCGGGTGGCCGAGCTGCTGCTGCGGCGCGGAGCCGACCCCAACCGCCCCGACCCGCGCACCGGCTGCCTCCCGGCGCACGACGCGGCCCGCGCCGGCTTTCTGGAGANCTTATTTTCTTTTTTTTTTATACAATAAAGCTGCTTAGAGAAGTAAGAACACTCTGTTTCCCTTACTGGTTTGCTCGCTGCCCTGCAAGGCTTTGTATTTTAGTTATTCCTGGAGATTCTTCTGTGTTGTTGCGCTCCGAAATAGTGAACACCTTAGCCATCTCATCCACAAATTTAATTAATCCCCAAATGTTCTCCCCTCATCAGCCCACTCAACATACAATTTTAACATCGAGATATAACACTGATTAAATGTTAAAATTTTAACGCTGATAAGCATTACCGTTTGGGAACTACAAATGTTTTGTGTAGCTGTATCCACGGAAAGCTGTTCATGTGAGAAAACAATTGGCAATCAACTACTTACTGCATCGTTCTTTGCATTTGGAGATTCCATTTGCTCAGAAGATATGGGTAACGAGCTTATTTTTAAGACAGTGTTCTGGGTCTCTAAACCAGATATTTGGAAACAACAGCAAATGACCGAGTTTGGTTATAGATCTGGATCTTTTCACACTTCCTGTTTTTTGTTTTCTGTTTTTCCTATGTGATTTCCATCATCTACCCGATGTTCATACCCTTATGTATGATGAAATATCTGCTGTTATTCAGTAATAAACCAGGAAAAATATTGGCTTAAAAATACTTCACTCCTCGTGTTCGACTATTTAATGGTTCTGTGTGCAGCACTACTCAGTTGGGTAGTGTTACTTATTTCAAGTTTGCTCATTGCTTTCAATATTTGTGTGTGTGTTTCTGCATAAATAAATACGGATATACAGCACAATCACGTAGGTCAGACAACAGGACTTTTCGCAGATATGTATTATTTAAGCACATACACACGCGAATTAGAAATATCCAAATAGTTTATTTCCTTATTGAAAACAACTCTTAAAGTGCAACAGGAAAGCTCACCTGCACTTGGTGTCTTTGTGTAACTTTGTAATCTATTTTTAAAAGTGCGAGAGTTTCGCTGCCAAAGGGAAAAAAACCCAAACAAACAACCGACAAGCGCACACTGTGGAATCAGGCACCACGGGCGCATACTGTAACTGAAGGCTATTTTTTCTGATCCCTGCAGGAATATTGGTGTTGGTTTGTCCGTGTTTGGGAGCCTGCGCTTTGGCCAGGGCACAGGTCCCGAAGAAGCGCCAGACCGGTTTCTTTAAAATAGAAGCAGGGATGAGGAATCACTCACCTCCTCCCTCCCCTCCCCCCCCGCAAAAAAGGTTGTTTCCTTTTTTCCTGCTCTTTGGGGGACAAATGGAGAGCGAGCCCCATCACAGAGGATGTTTGGCGTCTGGGAGCAAACTTATCTGGGGCAGGGTGGGTGGAACAAGTAACTCAATGATCCTTGTGGCTCCCTTTCCAACTCAAAATAGTCTGTAATTCTGTGAATGAGCTTTTCGTTTTCTCCCCCGACCCTCCAGGCGGGCGGGAGCCCAGCTCAGCCTCGCGAACTGGGGTTTGAGGCAGATGTTCGGCAGAGCTCGGCTGGCGCGGCGGGGAGCGGAGCATCCTTTCACCCATCGTCCATCCGAGCCTCTGAGCTCCCTGTCCCGGTCCCTGCCGGCCGCCCTCCTACCTTCAGGCTGCCCACCCCATGGGAAGGAGGGCCATAGCTCCGGGGAGTCCCCTCCGAAACGGCAGAGGAAGTGGTATTCACACCGGGATGCCCATGGGGGTTTCACCAGCCTCTCCCCACTTGCGAAAGCTGTGCCAAAAGAGTGTAACCTTCCCAGAGCTGCCAAAGCCCAAAACTTCCTTGGGAAGTTCCCCGAAGAGGACGGAAAGTTCTAGGCATGGAGTTACGTACGGTGATTTCAGAGGTGGTGTAAGTGCGGTTCATTCCTCGGACCAGGAGCCAGCAGAGCTGTGTGCTACAAAAAGCACACCTCAGTTGTGTGCGAATGCCAGCATATGAATAATCTGACAAGATACTTTTCAATTGTGGTGTCCTCTGCCAAACTTTAATATTCAATAAAAATACCTTCAGGTGTAATGGCACTTAGAAAAACAGGGCTTGCTATTACACACTACGAAAAATTACTCTTTGAGAACATGACTCCCAAGCTTTACAACAGGTAACATCCCCTTTAAATTCACCCAGGTTTATTGTGTCTAACGGTCCACAGGCTTTAAATCTCGTGTTTAAATCTTGTGTTCAAAGTCTTTGAAAGCTTCAGGAAAAACAGGAAAAACAAAAAGTGTTTTAGAAAACAAGGTCATCACTCGACCTCACCTGGAACAAAGGTGTGGAAATACATTAACTTCACTGCCTATTTACACAGAAAATAAGTCTCATGTACTGTGAATCTCGGGAAAAAAATGGAAATGCTCAGAGCCCTTACAGAAGAAAGTGAGGATTAGAAGATGGAACAGGCAAAGTACCAAGTGCCAGAGAGGGAGCCTCTGAAGACATTTGTGTCTTTTAAGTGCCCTTTTAAGTGCCAGGAAAGAGATTATATACCTAGTGGTTCTATTTTTATTCTTTTTTAACCAGTTTTCTCAATCAATCCTAAACCAACACTCACTGAAGTAATTAAGCATTCCGCTTTTTTCCCCAAACTCACAGGAAAAACAGGTAAAAGTACTTTAAAATACTGTATGAATAGAAGACAGAACACTCTTCTTCATTGTGGGAATGTTCCTAGAGGACCAATGTCTCCATATTCCTGGCTCTTACTATGTACTTGTAAGCATCTTCCTGCTTTTGGTAGGAACACTTGCAAACAAAGTGTTTCTGTGCTGGACAAAGTCCAAGAAGGCATAGTGAAAGGAGGGGTAGTCCTTAAGAGTAGAAAACCAAGAACCTTGCAACTAGAGACTTCATGCTGCCTCCCAGAAAGGTACACAGATGACTGCCGCTCAATTCGGCGTTGCTTTTGTTATCAAGTGTAAGTTCAGGATTGAGGGTGGGCTGTGAGAAGCCTTGTTTGCATCTACAGCTTCAGGCAAATAAGGATGAAGGGGCAAGACATCTGGGGTTCAGCTGACACCATCAGCAAAGGTCAGTGTTAGAAATACCCTACTTCTCACCACTGAACTAGGTAGTTGTTGCTGCCATTGATGCAGTCACTCCTTTCAGGAAGCAGCCTCCTACACGTGATTTCTAAACAAAAACATTCTTCCTTGAGGAGGTGAGTGGTAATCTACAATATGAGAGTTTGACCTCCCAGGTGGGGAAAGGGCCAGCATCAGCACCTTTTTCTCTCCGTGGTGCTGGTTGTTGACAGGTAGGAAAACAGGCATGCTGAGAGCTGGGAGGAGGGTATCCAGAACAGGGGAGAAAAGACACAGGCCCAGCTCAAGAAAGAGGTGCCTGGGGAAAGGGGAGACAAACATGGCTGCCTGTGCCTGAAAGGATGCACCAAGGATATTTACCCCTACCCACTCCATGCCAGCCTGGGTCAATGATTTTGTTTGGCTTCTTAACACTCATCCTTGCAGAAATCCAATGCACGTGGCTGATGAGCAGTCGTACTTAAAATCAGACAGCAGACTCTGCTTGGTGGAAATCATGGGCTGGAGGGCATTCCCTGTCTATACAGAACAAGCACTTGAACACTGCTGGCTTTATGGGTTTTTTACATCTATTTTCTCTTTAGATGCCAAACAGCCTAAGGGCCAGAGAAGAAAATCAGAGTCAACCCAAGGTACCAGTAACACCACGGAGTGGAGAATTTGTACTAAATATAGATCTGGTCCAAGGACAGAGAAAATTCCACTGTCCTCACATGCAATTAAGGGGAAAGAAACTCCTACCACTATCATCCTCCTACTGAATTATCTTCCTGGCTTACCTTCAGGCAGATGCAAAAGAATGATTTTGATGATTGACTATGTTATGAAAACACAGAAAATGTATTTCAGAACCTTCTTACTCAGTTGATAAAAGCCCATACAAAAGCTGCTTCATATAAAGCACTAATTATTAAAACACAGATTCTAAGGTCAAATTAAAAGACTTCAGCTGAAATGTCTTCCTGCTTGTGCTAGAGGAATCACACTGTAGGAAACCAAACAAACAACAGGACAGACTACATGTGTCTTCTAAAATACATTTCACTTACAACAGGCACTATTCTCAATTCCAGCTGGGTCCCATCTGTGACACCCTGATGTTCAGATTGAAAACATCCTTTCAAGTATGCCTAATCACACAGGTCTTTGCACCACATATTGCCTGAGCCAATTCATAGCAAAGGTGGTGGAGAAATTGACAATCATCTAAATAAACAATAGCAAACTTTTGCAAAAGTGTAATCAAATGTTAATTTCAATTCTTTTGAACTGTCCTGCTTCAGCCAACACTGCAATGCCAGTGGGTAGAGGAAGCAGTCGTTAAAACAGTTAAGCCAGAATTTCCGTCTTAGAAGGCTGATCTCACCCAGTGCTGAGCACCTCCTGAATTAATTTCTCCTCTTACTGATACTCAGCTGGTTTCAATAGACAAAATACTCTCTTGCTGGTTACTGTTCTGGGAACACCAACTGCTCTCAGATCTGTTTTGAATACTAATACAAAAACTCAGTTCTGATGTCATATGCCACCTGTGCGGATGTTGAGAGATGCTTTGGATATTAACATGAAAGAGCGTGAAGTGTCAGATAAGTGAAAATGAGATATGAGTGGGCAATCACATGTTAGCAAGATAGATCAATGTCAGGCTGTAAAGAATGCTTTAGAGAAAACAGAGAAAGGAGAAAAGGAGCAAATCTAATGGCCTGTCTCATGGTCTAGTTTGTGCCATATTTGAACCCACAGTATTGCATTGCCATCAGTACATTACACTGCTAATATGCATGCCGGAGGATGCTCTGAGCAAAATAAAAGGAGATCTCATCGAAGATAAAAGGACTTCAAAAGCCATGGATAGCTGGGCTAAGCAAAATACAACACCCAAAGTGAAGAGTGGGGTAGGAGATAATAGCAACTCCACACTCAGAGAGCAAGTGCTCATGATACAAGCAAGTGTGGGCTTGGAATATAGACAAGGCATCTGAATGCTACTGAGTCCAAATGGAGAAGCCTCTTCAGTCAAAGCAGGAGTTCTGTTGCCTGTGACATCTGTGCCAAGATAAAACAGAACTCCTAACGAACATTACTGAAGGGACAGTTGGACAAAAGCGCCTCTGAGTGGGTGTGTGTCTTCTCTTGCATGTCATTTGCGTGTTGAACTCACCCTGCTGTGACATTTCCGCCTGTGATCTGTGTGGATCTGGACGTTTAACGAAGTTCTAACCTCTGACTTTGGATGCCAGCTGAAAATTTAGTACGAAATCAGTTGGCTAGTTATTCTGTTTCCTGGTACTTGCCTAATATTGGCATGCCTCTTGCTTTGTGCATCTCTGCTATTTTCAAGTACTCAGTTCCACTCAGTCTCCCCTCTGTGTATGTGGAAAAGAAAATTAGGCTTTGAGCATTCATTTCTAATATACCCACTGTTTCCCAGCTGCATTTATCTATTCCCCCAAGGTATATCCTGCAGAGGAGCATGCGAGACAGATCTGCTCTTCAGCAGTTCCTGCTAGCTCTACGGGTGTTCTCTTTGACCCAAAGTCAAGACAGCATTCAGCCCATACAAATCAGTAAGTTTAGGACAATTCCACTGGAGAATGAGAAGCAGACCTGGGAAACTTAAGGTAAAATTTCACTAGCTAATACTTTATTAGGCTTTCCATGGTTCTAACCCATTTTGTATGACATGTAATTTACCCACAGAGAGGCTACTTTATTTGCTTCAGGGCTCACTATTTAGGTACCTATCTTGAAGTGACCAGTGTTTAGAGGAGGCTTTAAAGCGGTCTGTGAAAAATACACATAGAAACCAGACAGGTTTTCTGATGAAAGCTTCATTAATTTTTCTAGAAGACAGCATTTGGCGTAAGAGATGTTAGTGTAAAACCAGAAGTGTATCATGTCATAATTAACAACCAGAAGACATGAAGTGTCTGTAAGATGAGCAATGATACCAGTCAAGCTTGAGAGGCCACACTTTGGAACCTGGGATATTTGAAAACTAGGCAACAGCCGCAACTTACCGTCCTATATCCTAGTAAGTCATTTACCAGCCCAAGATGCAATTTTCTAAGAGCTTCAAACTAGTACTTGCTAACACTGATCCTGATGTTATCATATAGCAGCAACATCAATACTCTGCACCAGAAGGCAGTACTCCAAATTCTTCACAGCAAATGGACTAAATAACAGTTGCAAAAAAACAAAACCGAACCTCTTCTTCCTCTTCTATCTCTATCTTCTTCTATCTCTATCCACCTGCAGTTCTTCCTAAAATAACTGTAGGAAGTTAGGAAATAACTGTAGGATTGTTTAGAAAGACAATTAAAATCACTTATATTTGGTCCTATCTTTACATAAGTAAACATTATCCTATGCTTTTCTTGCCAATTACCATCTTTGTCTGTAGTCCTATGGATAAATTACTTCCACCATATTTCAGAGTATAAAATGTACACTGAACTTTGCAAAAAACACACTATAAACTACCAGTTTTACAGACTTCATACACAAATTCTGCATGAGATACCTTTAGATACCAAGCCTGTACTGACAGAACAGTTAGCATTACAGAATGGTTTCAGCTGGAAGACACCTTCAAAGACATATAGCCCAATTCTCCCACCACAAGCAGGGCCACCTTCCACTAGTCTTGGCTGATCAGAACTCCATCTGCCTGATTCTGAACACTTCCAAACATATCCACAACTTCTCTGAGCAACCTGCTTCCCTGTCTCACAGTCCCATCATAAAAACAGTTTTTACATCCAATCTAAATATACCCCCTTTGAGTTAAAAACTGTTGCCCTTTGTCCTGTCACTACAGGCTGTGGTGAAATGTCTCTCTCCATCTTTCTCATAAGCACCCTTTAGGTTCTGAAAGGCCACCTTTCATGTAAGGTCTCCCTAGAGCCTTTTCCTCTCCAGTCTGAACAACCCCAACTCCCTCAGCCTGTCCTCTTAGGAGAGAGAGGTGCTTCATCCCTCTGATCATCTTTGTGGCCGTCTGCTGGACTTGCTCCAACAGGTCCACACCTTTCTTACAGAGGACCCCAGAGCTGGATAAGTACTCCAGGCTCACGAGAGCAGAGGGGCAAAATCACCTCCCTCTACCTGCTTTTGATGCTACCCAGGGTGCAGTTGGACTTCTGGGCTGTCAGTACACATTGCTGACCCACGTTCAATTTTTCATCCACTAGTACCCCAAAGTCCATCTCCACACCTGTCTCAATCACCTTTGCCTCAACTCAAAACCAGCACCTTCTGCTGGGCCCACTCCTTGAGCCTGTCAAGGTCCCTCTGGATGGCGTTCCTTCCCTCTGGTGAACAATTGCACCACTCAGCTTGATGCTTTTGCCCTCCACAAACTCAATCCCACTATCTTATTTAACTGATGAAAATACTACACAGGATTAGTCCCAGACCTCTGAGGGACACCACCTGTTCCTGGTTTCCACTTGGACACTGAGCTGTTGACTGTAACTCTTTGGATGCAGCCATCCTTACCTAGTGTTCTCATCTAGCCTTGCATACGGAGAATTTGTAACAGAAATGTATGACAGAACCCACTACTCATGGGCCTGCTCTGTGCCACTCTCCTGTGACACTAAGTACCCAGCGTATAAACCAAAAGAAATTAACATAACAATTACCATTATATGTCACTACCAAATTGTTGGTACCCAAAGTGCAGGAGACATTGTCCTGCCAGTTTTAAAGGATTTATCCCCCCTGGACAACACTTATTTTGACCTCTGTCCATGGAAAAAATTGCCAACACTCTGGGAAGAGTTTGAATCTAGAAAGGTTTGAACCAGATGATAGAATAGTTTGTAGTGGTGTCACAAGGTGAAGAATTTAGAGGTTTTGGGGTTGTGTATGTAGTAAATAGATAAAAGCTAAAAATGCCAAGATGGAAGACAGTTGTTGTTCTCCAGGGCTTCTTCTTCTTCTTCTATACCTCCATGTCTTGCGGCAGAAGTGATTTAGAATGATTGGATGAAAAATTCCGCAGTTCCTGTCCACGCAGGAGCTGGGTTTGTTGGGCATTGGCAGAAAAGTGNCTGTTGACTGTAACTCTTTGGATGCAGCCATCCTTACCTAGTGTTCTCATCTAGCCTTGCATACGGAGAATTTGTAACAGAAATGTATGACAGAACCCACTACTCATGGGCCTGCTCTGTGCCACTCTCCTGTGACACTAAGTACCCAGCGTATAAACCAAAAGAAATTAACATAACAATTACCATTATATGTCACTACCAAATTGTTGGTACCCAAAGTGCA
>VZRS01012187.1:0-19079 GCA_013398055.1 Ifrita kowaldi
CCCTCGGGGCCCGGCACTGACACCGTGTCAAGATTGTCACCATTCAAGCTGACCCCCAACAGCACTAGCCTAGTTTTCACATCCGCTGTTTTTTCATTGCCTGTGATGGCTTTTGTGGTAATCTGAAAGTATTTGCAATTAAGTTTTCCTTTCCTTCCCCCACCACCTCCCCGCCACTGCTTTGCTGAGGACTGGTGCAGGCTTTCTACTTTCATCCTGGTTTTATCCTCTACATCCTATGGGCTCTTTCTGTGAATCACTGATTTTTACCTTAGCTTCATGAAAAGGTAAAATAAAAGTATTGCTGACTGCCTGAGTAGGTGGAAGAGCCCTGGTTCCCAGGTCTGCAAAAGGGCAGGCAAGGCATGTGCAGTGTCTTGGAGTCCCTGCCTGTGGTGCCTAAATTGAGCAGCTCCTGCAAGGGTGTGAGGCAGGAAAGAAGGGAGCTGAGCATCTTAAACCTTGCTGGCAGGATGGGTCAACAGCTGCCAAGGGCCTCCTGTCAACTTCCTCACTGCCTGGGAGGAGAGGGGACAGAGCTCAGGGATGGTTAAGGGATGGTTAAACCAAGGGAATTGCCCTTTGCTTTCTCCTAGGGGTGGTTGCTGAACTGGGATAAAACACAGAGAAGCATGTGCAGATTTCACAGCTGCTAAATCCTCTGTCCCGTCTCAGCCTGGCTGCTTGCAGCTTCTTTTTGGTCTTACCTGTCTTCTGTAGGGGGCCAATGCTCTGTGAAGTGGGCTTAGGACCTGCCTTTTAACAAAATTCCTAAAAAAGTCAACTCTCCTAAGATTAAGCAAAGTCCTGCCCTCTCATGCATGAGGAAAAAGCTGCAATTGCAAGAGAGGTCTCAGTCAGCTGAGGGCTAGGCAGGCTGAATCATCTCTGCAGAACTCAAACAGAAAAGGAGAGGGTTTTAATAGTGATATTATCATCACAGGCTTTTCTCTCTCTTCTCTAGGAATGGAAGTCACGCAAGGTAAGACTGTGAATCTCAGAGGAATTCTTTCTGATGTGTGTATTTCAAAATAAGCACATCTGACCCTCATATGCTCTGTGCTCACAATAATACATAGTTTTGCACTAAATCCACCACATCATCTTCTGGAGGCACATGTTTTCGAAACCAAACTGCAGTCTCCTTTTTCAGCTCTGCTTTCTCCTTTCCCAAGGAAGAGGTAACATAAGCAGAACATTTTGAAATGGAGAGGGAGGAGCTTGCATAGACCAACAATTATTTCCAGACGTGCAGCACCCTGCCTGCTTCAGAGGAGGCGTTTGGAAAAGTCGCATGTGCTGGCCCTCAGGCTTTGGCAATACAAACTGTGCCTCCAATGCTACTTCAGAGGAACGTCTTGCCACCAGCAGCAGCCTCACAGCTGTGGTGCAACCCCATGAGGAATAGCAAGGCCAGCTTGCCAGCTGGATCCCACTGAAGCCCTTGCAAATTCACAGAACTTGTGGGTTAATGTGGCATTTGGATGCTTTTCCACCCTTCTCCCTGCAGATACCAATGCCCCTTGAAACGCTGGGGTCAGGTGATGCACTCCCAGCGCACAGTACTAGCAATGACAGCCAGACTTTCCCTTCATGCCAGGTTTGAAATGTCTTTGGGTAGTGGGGGCATGGACAAAGTTGGCGTGCTCAAACTGTTGGCTAGGGAAGTTGTCCCCACGTGGTGACCCACCAGTGGTCCCTTTTGGCCACCAGCCCTGGGCTGAACTTTGCAGATTCACAGCGTCTCACTTTGCTCTGTGCCCTTCACCTGGTGGGTCTGTGCCCCCAAGATGGGCATGGACTGGGGCCAGAGAGGGAGCCCAGAGTAAATCCATACACAAATTTCCTTCACTCTTTCTGTGTTTAGGATCTATGTTTAGGCTCTCTAAGAAGAGTAGAAAACAGTTCAAATTCCATAGACAAATATTTTTGCCTTAAGATATTGCAGAGCTACTTAATTACCCTTCATCTGCAGCGGTTGGTTTCTTTTGTTTTATTCTGCAGCTACAATTTTAATACCCAGATTAAGCTGCTGTTGCTTTTACATTACTAATTTGCTCAACAGTTCTGGGAATCAAGCACATTTCTACACAAACAGGTAATTATCTTCGCATGCATTTGGTTAAAAGACATTGTTAGTGGCTGCTCCATGACTGCCTGCAGCATATGGATAGACATTTTCTTTAAGTAATGGCAGGCAAATCTATTCTGTGGTCACCATTATATTTTGCCCTTTCATGTGATTCCACTTCTGTACCTGTTCCAGAAATACCAGCTACCACACACAAAGCTCTCCTAACACAACGGAAAACCTCCCAGCACTGAAATTTGAGGGTCAAACCAAATTCAAACCCCCATTCTTCTATATTTTTACAGTTCCTGAGGAATTAAATTTGGTTTATCAGCACCTTTGAGAGCTGTGCACTCCCACTCACAACCCCATGCACCAAGCTCAGAGCAGGCAGCAGCACCCCATGACTGCACCCAGCAAACTCACCTGATCAGCTCCAGCAGACACTGGAGGCTGGGGATTTGGGAGGTGAAAGATGAGGTCACAGACACCTCCTGTTCTAACAGTGTTATCACTGCATGGGGCATTTTCAAAGGCTGAAATCCATGGCAGTCACATGATGGAGAAATATCCTTCCCACCTCATAATTAATAAATGATCAACTGTTGCTTTTTCAGAAAGGTATCATGTCTTGTTTATGCTTAGAATGCAATATCCATAATTAGTGAGAATTGTGATTGGGGGAGAAAACTTTCCTTTGGGAGACCTGGAGGAGCATCTTTGGGGTCAAACCCCCAAGCTATGCTAGGTTGTTTTCAGCTTTGCTAGGCTGCCAGACAGCACCAGCAACCGTGCAGTAGTTGCTGGGGTTGGGGCTATTTGTAAATGTGGGGGTCTGCCTTGGTGTTTTTCTCTCAGCCTCATTTAGTGCTGCCTTATGTGCTGTGCTGGAGAGAGGCAGTGGCTCTGTCTGGGTGAGGGGTGCTGGAACTCCTGATGCAGAGGGTTCCCTGTGAGGGAACAGGAAGAAAAGCAGCCGCAAAGGATGCAAAGGGGGATCGCTTGTGGAGAAAGGAAGGGTGGGAAAGATCAGCCTAGAGCAGCACAAGATGGGACAATCACACTTCAAGAAACATGTTATTGCTTTGGTTCCAGAAGAAAATGAAAGAGAACCCTACTTGAGTTTCTGAAACCCTTCAACAAGGCTGAACTTCTGTCCAGGAGACATCCTGTCAAAGATAGTCACATTCACCAGTAGCTGCAAGAAAGAGCAATGAGCTGCCTTGGCAGTATTTGTGCCTCCATTGCTCCACTGAGGCAGGATCAGACCTCCCTGGTGGGTGCCTGACACTCGTAAAGTGCCCTAATCCCAATTCTAAAACCTTGACATGGTTTTGCCCCCCTTAGGGTTTAGGTCTCCTCTAACTTCATATTTATCCTGCTGTTTTCTGCCTCAAAGGTGCTGAGAAGCCAGTGATCACCACATGCTCTGCAGCAGCCTTTAGAGCAGCCAGGCAGCAGTAAGTGCTTCCCAAGTGCAGAACAGATGGTTGATGACAGCAGCAATAACACTGCTCAGCCTGAGGTTTCTTCTACCTGAAAATCTGCCTAGAGAGTATAAAATCTGAGAATCTGTCCCAGCACCAGCGATTTTATGGACTGAGTGACAGGAGCTGAAGATCTCTGCTGCTTGAGGTGGTTATTTCTCATTCCCGATGGCCCTGCTGAGCAAGGCCATTGCTGGCTGTGGAAGTGGCACATGGGCATGGGGTTGATGTTTTTAATTAAACTGGGATTGAGAAGGTGACCGTGGAGTAACTCCACTGCTCAGCTGCTCACAGCACCACAGGCACCCCTGTCATCTGAGTGTTACAAGTTATGCTGGAAGCAAGCTGTTCAGGTTAAACCTGAGGCATGGTGGGAGGTTGCCTGGAGTTGTCAAAATGTGAACATTACAGCTGCTGACAGAAAAACACTTTCTCCCAGCGGAACACCACTGACATGAAATAAAATAGGGGGACAAGTAAGTGCATTGTTTTCTTTGAACTCACTTTTGGCAGCAAGCTGTAGAAGTGCTTGACAATAATCTGAGAGGACTTTCCATTCATTGCAAAGTGGTTTCAGGCTTCTTCTTCCAAGGTGATCTTTACCTTAGTATTAGCATATACCTACTAGAAATAAGACAACATTTAGTTTCAGATGGAGGTCATAACATGCCATTTCACTTCCACCTTGTCAGCATCCCTCCAGGAAACCAGGGACACAGCCTTCTGCAGCATCCCTTTGTAAAATTTTCATGTGCCAATACTTGATTCTTTACACATTTTCACACATACCAGCCTGCTTTTAGCCACAGGCTGCTAGTTCAGACACTGAAATTTGGCCCAGCAAATTGTCACACAGACAAGTGTGTATAATTACATTAATTCTGCACACTTCAAGCATGACTGAGGTGGCCACTGCATCTGCAAAGCCTTGCCATTTATTCATGTAGTTATGTCACAAGTCCTGAGGAAAGAATCACTCTATTAATGATTTCTCCCCAATGGATGCATAATCCTTACCACACTTCCATATACCCGGGGTTAGATATGAACTGGCTCGCAGGTTTCCTGTGTTCCTCAGAGCTACTTCCAAACCCCCAGCAAGGAGACAGTTATTAGGCATTAAAAGCTTTGAATTCCCCCTGGCACTCAAAAGCAGCCATCCCTGGCTGTGCTTACACAGGGAGCAGCTGTGTTTGCCTTGCATTTTTCTGCCATTCACCAGGCAATGGAAGCTGGAATGGAACCCTCCAGTTTGTCTGCTGCAATGAGCCTGACTTTGCTGCCTGTCAGTAGTAAATCACATGACTGAGGAAATTGCTGTTATGCTTATGTGTTAATGTAAGAATTTTTCTAAATACTAAATTTTCAATTTTCTGATCACTCTGTGATTCTAAAAGCAAAGAATTCCTTTTAACTCTGCAGTATTTTTCTGCATATACTTTCTGCTACATACTGCAATCACAGCTTTACAGTGCAGCACCTAATGATTCACTAAGCTGCAATCAATAGAGAAACAATCTAGATAGGATAATAGGAGCTATTGAGAAACCTGAGAAAGCAGAACAAAATTTTGAAGACATGTTTCTTGCTGCTGTTGGCTTGTTTGGAGGCTTGTGTCATTAGATATTATGTGGTTCTAAACTAAATCTTTCTGTTGTCCCTTAGAACTGTTTTCACGGAATCACAGAATTGTTCAGGTTGGAAGGGACTCTGGAGATCGTCCAGGCCAAGCCCCCTGCCCAGGCAGGGTCACCTGGAGCAGGTGACACAGGAACCATCCGTGTAGGTCGTGAACATCTCCAGAGAGGGAGAACTCCATGACCTCCCTGGGCAGCTGTTCCAGTGCTCTGCTGCCCTCAATAGATAGAAGTTCTCCCTCATATTGAGGTGGTACTGTCTGTGTTTTAGTTTACGGCCATTGTTCCTCATCCTGTCGCTGGGCACCACTGAAAAGAGTCTGGCACCATCCTCTTGCCAGCCACCTTTGAGATATTTATATGCATTGATGAGATTTCCTCTCACTTTTCTCCAGACTAAACAGGCCCAGCTCCCACAGTCTCTCCTCATAAGAGAGATGCTCCAGACCCAAATCATCTTTGTGGCCTCTGCTGGACCCTCTCAGGTGGCTCCTTGTCTTTCTTGCACTGAGGAGCCCTTCACCTGTTTGCACGTCAGTGACACCTAAAATAACAAACCACAGAGCCACAGATCGTTGGTTCTGTGTTTGCTTGGGATTGTTTTGAGGTATTCAGTGAATCACAGGAGTGACCTGAGTTTCAAATTTGCAGGCAAATTTGAGTACAAGCCTACAATATTCTTCACACACGAAAAAGAAAAGCCTGTGTTTATTTGCAACAAGAGGACAGGAGTCTTGGCTCGAGTATTAATATCAATTATCCTTAATAACAGTAATTTGCATGTCCACAGTGAGGTTTGCACTGCTAAGATTTAAAGCCTTTACAAGCTGGGTCAGTAACTCAATGCTGAATTTACAGGGCAATAAATTAGGAAGAAATTTAAGAACTTGTACAGCACAACAGACTCGATGTGACACATGCAATTACCATGATCCTACATCTGCTCTGGATATTTTGATATATCAGTATTATTTATGCACTAAATCTTCAGCAGATGCAAGTCAGCTAAGAGATACACAGCAGCTGAACTTCAGGCTGCACAGAGCTGTGCATCTCTCCAGTTGTGGAGCTCTGTGCGTCTTTAACTTACAGGCAATGAAAACTTGTTTGCAGCATTAACTAATAATGTTTAATGAGCCCAAGGCCTGTTTGTGGGAGGAGTCATATACATGCAGTTGCAGTGGGGCCAGTGGAAATCCTTTTAGGATTTCAGCCCCAGCATAAGCTCTGATTAATGTTTTGATTAAGGTCAAAAACACTATAAAGTTGCTCTTTCTGTATAAGTATAGAAACTCCACATGAGTGTCTTATCTGCAAAAGCTGGACAATATTTCTGGTGATTCTTTCATGTACATGTTGTACTGTTCCTCCCCAGTCTTCTGTGAAAAAATGACTATTCTCCACAGCCCAGAAGAAAACAGGAATTGAGGTAGGATTGCTATTCTTTCCACAGGAGCCCAGAAGAGGTCAGGAAAGTGAGATCTTGTCTGGGTCATTTATTACCCAAACCAATTCCATCCTGAACTTTGCATCTTTCTAGATAAAGTGATTTATTAATAACAGGTGACTGTTTTGCTTTTGACAATTTCACATTCTCTGCCTTCTGGCTATGGAATCACACCACTGATTTCAAGTTCATGAACCATCGTCTCAACAACTGTCATCTCAGCATAATTCCCAGGAATCTTGGTGTTTTTCTTTATATTTCACTTGTTTTCCAGTCTTTGTCCCAGCCTTTCTCTTAATAAACACATTTTAATGCAATATTCTGAATCTACAGTCCTGGAAAACTGGAAGCTGAAATTTGATGAGTTACAGTGACATTGTCATGTGAACAGAGGAACCTTAGTAACAAGATTAATTTCCTCGTTGCCATAGCACTGTCTCCCTGGTATTGTTACAAGAAATCCTGCTCCTTCTGCTTGGAAAAAGCTGGTTGGGTCTATGTTTTCAGCTGTCAGAACACGGAGCTTCCCAAGGGCCTTTGAAGATGAAGTCCATAGCATGGTCTGATCATCTGCTTTCAGCAAGCAGTGACCAGGCTCTTCCTCCCCTTCCTTACACTCCAGTGTTTCCAAGTAAAATTAAGAGAGCAAATGCAGGCAGCCCTGAGTCACTCAAAACCTTTTTAGATGCAGGGGATTTCCCTGAATCTCCTTATCCAGAACAACCAGTGGATGATAGCTCTCTATGCCTCCACACACACAGTTCCCCAGGCAGAGGATGGAAACCCAGGGATTTTTTGAAACTTGATTAAAAGCATATTGTTAGTGGGACCACTTTTAAGAGGGCCTAAAAGTACGCAGTGATTAATTCTCGTGAGTTGGGCTTGATGTGAAGTAACTGAGATGGTAAAACACTCTGATGGGCTGGGACAGGAGTCCTATTCAACAATTGCTGTTTGAGCAGAAACAGCCCTATTGGAGAAGAACCAACTCACAGCAGGGATCTCAAAAAAATCCTGGCAATGTGCCCTCGCAGAAGGGTTGTGAGGCTGCAGTGTGGAAAGGAGTGCATCTGCTTAGGCTGGTGCTGCTCACTCACAGGGGTGGATGAGCACTGTTAGCCTGCCCCCAATGACCCCGGGAGCAATCTGAAAGAGCCATAAGGAGCCCC
Organism: Ifrita kowaldi; assembly: GCA_013398055.1. NCBI lineage: Eukaryota > Metazoa > Chordata > Aves > Passeriformes > Cinclosomatidae > Ifrita > Ifrita kowaldi. Next base: position 7,812 of record VZRS01012187.1, read on the forward strand.
AGCTTCTTTCCAGCTGTAGATTTTACATCTGCATAGCCACAGGCACCAGCTCCTTGTCCCTCCCACCCTGGTGTTAAAAATGGCTAAGTTGGTTACTCCTATTGACACCATGCCTCAGCATAACTCACAGATTCATTCCCCAGTTTCTTTCTATGAAAGAAGCTTCTTTCTGTTTCTTTCTTTTCTCTTTCAGCCCAGCCTTGAGGTTTATTCATTCCTGGGCACACAGTTCAGACTGAAGACATGCAAGGCTGGGCTGGGTGAAGACACTGTGATTTCATCACAGAAGTTAATTTATCAGAGTCCTCTCTTTTCATACATGCACATTCCCCCCTAAGACGCTGCTGGCTGACAATGTGTGTCTGCCAGACCACAACACGGCCCATTACCATTTAGTCTGGCCTGTTAAGGAGAACTTTAAATAGATATATTTATCTTTGGTCATCACTAGCATCCCCTGTTACTAGCACAGGTACAGTGAAATGAATCTGGAAACAAGCAGCTCTATTAAAAAGCACAATGAATCCAGGACCTGTTATCCCTCTGGGCCATCAAAGCCTTTTCTGTTTCCAGCACATTATACCTTGTTCTCAGCTTGATCATAATTGGCTTATTAATTAATTAATACTTGAGAGACACCGTGAAGCTGCTAAGCATAAAACCAACAAATATTTATATCTTATTAAACATACAACAGGATATTTTGTAAGTAGAATTAAATTCCTTTACTGCCTCACAGTTTTGAGCTTAGCTGACAGCTAGTCTTACAATAGATTTAAAAATGTGAGCATTTAAGAAAGAGTAATTATGCAAATAGGCTAATGAGATCCATGCACACAGCAGTAGCTCCTCCTCGTGTTCTTGGCAAGTCACCAGCACATTCCAACATGTCTGCAAAAAGAGCTTTACGTTGTGATACCTTACAGAGGATGGTTTCGATTATGTGAATTTATTCTGACACATGGGTCCAGTTTTGTTCTGCTGCTTATGTGAGACACTGCGTGCAAGGGTGCCTTGGTGGAAATCACTCTGGCACTGCTTGAGCTGCCTGCCTTTTGGTGGGCTGTGAGCCTGCTCAACATGCACTTCTTCTGTGGGGCCTCCCTGCAGCACTGGAGGAGGGCCAAGAAGAGATTGTATTACGTGCCTGCAATCTGGTCCCACTGGAGGAGTATTTTATTGGTTGACACTTATTAATTTCATCTCATTAATTTGCATCAGATAGTAATTTCCTCTCTGCTTTCTTAAGAAGTATTGGGAATGTGATTATTCTCCTCCTGCAATGAATTTCTTCTTTCATTCATTATGGCATAATTATCTCTGTGGTGTTGAAGTATCTGGTGTACTAATAACTACTAATGATCCTTGGAGTTGATATGGGGTGTATGATTTGTCCTGGCCACTGGAAAAGATTAACATTTTGAGTTCAGCATCACATGCACTGAAGTGCTGAAGTCAGTTATTGTATTTTGCAATATGAATAAAACAGTACAATTTTAATGTAATCGACTTTAATGTTTATATGGTTATTCCTTTAGGATTTCAATGGTCTTTAGGCTTGGAATTGAGAGGTAGCCTGCCAGGGTTTAAGGAGGTCCCTAAAGACATATGAGCTTTGCAGCTCTGATCTGTGGTCTCATGGATTTTGCAGAAGGTAGGTGAGATTTGACAAGCACCAAAATCAGCATCACTTAATTTCAACAGAAGGAGCATTATCCTAACATTTACACGATGAAAGGTCTATTGACTAGATTAAGAATATTTATTAACTGTGCTGAGAATGACATAATTGAACAGCCTTGTGCATATTCTCCTAACGCCCTCAGGGTAATTAAAAGCACTCAGGCTGCTGCTGAGCTCTGTTTGCCTTGAATTAGCAGCGACCTTTGTGGCTACACCTGGGCACTGCGGTGGCAGGTGCCTTCCTCAGAGGGAAGGAGCTGTGCAGGAAGCAGGGACACCCATTGCACTCTGCCTCCCCAAACACACACCTGGATATCTCTCTTGAGAAGAAGGTTGACAAAGAGGGAGAAAAAATGACAAGATAGTTAACTGTAGAGATCCAGAACCCCTCCAGGCCAGAACACGGCAGGGAGAAGAGCAGCCCCTTTCCTTCTCATGCCACCTCCCATCCATGCTATGATAGGTTTTTCTGAACATTATGTATGAGGAGCTTGGGTCACATTTTGTCCCTGAACCAAGTTTATGCCTTGCAGCGTCTTGATATTTAGGGCTAACCCTGGCCTCTCTGCTCTGTGTGCTAGAGCTGAACTGCTGCAACATCAGAATCCAAAAACTAAAAAAAACCATATTCAGTGTATTTGAGTGTCTTCACTTTCTACTCCTAACAGTACATTAATGCTACTTGTTTTTAATGTGTATAAGGAATGCATATTACACAGTGGCAGTGTCCAAAAGCTTAAGACAACTGTGAATTATTCAAGCCACAGTTTTTCTCCCTCCTGCTGCAAACTGCACTAGTAAATAGTAAATAATTTGCTGTCAGAACTGATAGAGACATCTCCCTTTCAGAGAACCTTAGCATTTCTATCTCCAGTGCTGCACCTGAGAACACCTTTTCATTCACAATGCAGCTTCCATCAATCAGGACAACATCACAGGGGAGACAGAACTTTTTTCCACCTAAAAGAAATGTGTCTTCAGGGACTAAGTAACAAGATTCCTGTGAACAATACAAAAATGAACTTTTCTTGTGCACAAGTTTTGGGCAGGTAAATTAAGTCTCAAGACACACGCAGTATCAGTAATCTTCTACACTATATTATTTTAAACCCGTGCTTCTTAGAAATTATACTGGCTGAAAAACAACGGCTCAAAGATCAACCCTTTAAACTTCTCTCTCCAAGTGAACATCTTCAGCTTCATTTGCCTAGTGTCCATAAAACACCCTGACCAGGAAAACCTACCCAAGGCCTTTACATCTCTCATCAGCCTAACTATTGTTCATCTCAATGTCTTTGGGAGGCAAAAATAGCTGTAACCTCTCTTTTATGGATGAGGAACTGAGGCTGGGAAAGAAAGCACATACCTCGATGGGAGACGTGTCTAGACTCCTTAAAAACTGCTCTCAAGCTGCTTGACAAGATTGTGTAAGCAGCCTATAGCAGAGCCAGGAAGCAGGTTTTGGAAGTCCAGAATTGTTATCTAGTTGCTTGTTTGTGAAATTAAATTTCCAAGCTGTTCTTGACTCTTGACACAAATTACTGGCTTCATCTGTATCATGACAGATGCTGCAGATACAGATGCATCATTACTGCATCATACAGGCTGTGTCCACACTTCTTTCTGCCCTGCCCACCTCACCTCCCTCTGCCCAATTCCTCCTTTGCTGTGCAATTCCAGATACATTTCAACATGTTAGTTCATTATACAGGCTGGTGAGGAAAATGAGATGCAGGTGACTCACTCCTCTCTTGGGGCAGATGGTGACCTGAACTTTCTAATGCTCCTCAGCGAGGTGGTGCAGCCTGGGAGGCTGCTGTGGATGGGAAAGGAACTGCAGAGTTGAAACACCAGTACTCAGCATGAAACAGGAGGTTGCAATTCGGTGGCCATGCTAACAGCACAGAAACTGAACACGGGGTATCCCGGGAGGTTTCACATCACTCATTAAAAGTCAGGATGTGAGTTCATCAAGTTAACCTAGAAAAAGGTGTGGTGGGAACATGGATCTAATTTTCTGTTTGATTCCAATTCATGCCCCTATATCTCCCTTGGCCTTCAAGAAGCAATTCCTGCTTCATGCCAGAGTCATCCCCCTTAACTGTAGCATTGCTATCTGCAGTCCTTCAGCAGAAGGTTTACTTGTGCTCAACAATTGCAGGACATCAACAGAACCACCAAGTTTTAAAGACTATCATTACAGAACTGCCATTGCAAGAAGAAACACAGAAATTCTAATTTAGTTGAGTGTCTGTGCTTTGCCAGTTATTGCAATCTAATTCACACAATTAAATCTCCTGAGATAATGGTGAAGTTAATTGTCATTGCAAAGCCATTAGAGAGAATGCCTTATCTTGGTTTTAAAGTTGCAATTGCAAAATGATGGACACCAATACTTTAAGTACAAAGGTACAATGGCATCTCTGAGCACTTGTTCAGCGTGGGAGTGCTACTGATCCTACAGATATTGGAAATACAAAAATGCGATGTGCAGCCAACACACCTGTGCTGGCAAAAGCCCCAGCTCTTCACACGGACTTTGCCAAGATCAGTGAGAGGCAGCAATAAAAGTGCTCCTGGGCAGCATTCCACAGATAGCACTTCACCTTCTCAAGGAACTTTTCAAAAGGCTGAGTCTTGCCCTTGCCCAGTAATTCAGTGCAGGAAGAATGATTTTAGCAATGAATTTGCAGCTGTGCCTGGGTCTGAAGCAGCATGTGATCACGACAAACAGGTCAGTGCAGAGCTGCCATCCCTTCACGCTCTCCACCACCTCTAATCACATCATGCCGTCTGAGGGAACTGCAATTCTCTAGCTCTTATGTCTTCCTTAAGATTAATAAGACATTTATCAAGAGTCAGGAATCCCCAGTTCATTTTTGCTTTTAAATTTCAAGAATAGAGGGGAGCAGCACATCTTATCTCCAGACCTGAGAGACTAAACTGTTGCCTGCCAGACTCCTATCATTCCTTCCCATCTGTATTTCCATTCACATAGTTTCACCTTTTTTTTCTCTGTTATATCCTTTCTCCATGTGATTTTTACCTTCACTGGCTATTTTTAAAGTGGGGTCAAAATCAAGAGAATGTTTTCCAAATTCTCAGCAAGAGCATTCAGCAATGTCAACAGGAAGCACCAGGAAATTTCATCTGGCTGCATGGGGACCATGTTTCTTTTTGCTGTCAAGACCTGTTATTTAGCCAACCTTAAGAGGAGTCGATCCTCCTGAAATTACCATAGAAAGCAAAATCACTGAGAGTGAGTCTTACAAGCCCCAGGTATTAGGTCTTCTTAAACTCTTGAAATTTCAAGACCCCCAGTTGAGAGTTTTTTGACACTGCTCTATCAATGCATCTGTAGTAATACAGTGGAATTCACAGGAATTAAACTATAACCAGAAAGAACATATAAATAGCTACTTGTGTGTATGCTAGAGGGAATTGCTAGCAGACTGCAGGATGGGGAGCTGGCAGGCTGCACAGCAGATCCACCTGAATCAGGGCATATTGTTAAGCCAACAGAAATGGTCAACAGGATTATGATGGTCACTGAATATTCAATGTTGTTCAGCAACAGCACGAGGGTAAAGACTTAGAACACATAGAAGTGGTTTAAAGTCTGCAAATGTGAATGCAACACATGTCAGGGGATGGACATAACACATGGAGGAGACTGAGTGTGGGAGGAGGTGAGAACCTCTCATTACAACATCCAGGAGTCTTAAACACCCATTTAAAGGGTTTGTTTGCTATTGCAAGGCTTCCATGGCTGTTTTAGGGCATTATTAGCCTCCAGGTCTGAACTTCACAGAAACACAGAATATGCTGAGGTGGAAGGGACCCACAAGGATCACTGAGTCCAACTCTTGGCCCTGCACACCACCATCCCCAAGAGTCACACCACGGGCCTCAGAGTATTGCCCAAACTCTTCTTGAGCTCTGTCAGGTTTGTGCTGTGACCACTTCCCTGAGGAGCCGGCTCTAATGCTCAAACACCCTCTGGGGGAAGAATGTGTTTCTTATATCCATCTTAAACCTAGCCTGACACAATCTCAGCCCATTCCCTGGGGTCCTGTCACTGGTCACCATAGAGCAGAGATCAGTGCCTGCCCCTTCTCTTCCCCTCACAAGGAGGCTGTAACTGCACTGAGTCTCCCCTCAGTCTCCTCCAGGCTGAACAGACCCAGTGCACTCGACTGCTCCTCATTCAGCTTCCCCTCAAGGTCCTTCACCATTCATTGCCCTCCTTTGGACACTCTCTAATAGTTTCATGTCTTTGTTACATTGTGGTGCCCAAAGCTGCCCTCAGCACTGGAGGTGAGGCCGCCCCAGTGCCGAGCAGAGCGGGACAATCCCCTCCCTTGCCCTGCTGGTGATGCTGTGCCTGAGGCACCCCAGGACACGGCTGTTCCTCCTGGCTGCCAGGAGCTTATCAGCTTACACCTATCTGTAACTAGAAACTGTTGATAACCAATTCCTCTTTGGCAGCAACTATGCTGGGAACGGAAAGTCAGACTTGAGGGACTGTAAGTCATGTGATTTCCCAGCACAGCCATCTAGCAGAGGTGATCATAACAGTTCTGATGTTATGTAATTGCTCTGGAGACAGTACCCAAATGCATGTAGGAGTGAAGGAAAGGGCGGGGGGGAGGGAGGGAGGGAAGACTGAATTAGAAGTCTTTAGTATTTTGTGATTTAAGAAAGTCACTGTGAATATGATAATTATTTGGAGAAAGCAAAATTGTAAAGAGAAAGTAATGGTCTGTGAGGCCAGCAGTAATTACCTTAGACTACTGCTAAAATGATGGTTTGATTTCCTTGTGCTTCCATACTTTTAGCTATTCTACATTGTGTCAGCCTTATAACAACAGTCATCGCTCACTTTCATGTGTTATGTTCAAAAGGGCCACAAGCCCCACAGATATCTGAGAGCATAATTTTGGTTATTGCAGTACCTAACTAACAGCAAAAGATTAAGATGAAGTTTTTTTGAGATTAACCCACCCCTTGGCTTCTCTGAAATAGTGACAGACTATTCTGTAGAGCCAGTGGAACTAAAATAGCCAGTGAAAGTGCTTTCTGCATAAAGATTGGAACTGGAATGAATTATTCATCCGACAAATTTGGTCCCTCATTGAAAATTTAATACATTCTTCGACATTCACGAGGACAAAGAGACAGACACTAAATCAGGGTGCCAGCCTTTGGACACTGAATCTGTATCTGGACTGAAATACCACAAGCTTATGAGGACCAGTCTGCCTCCAGGCACTACCATTAATATTTCAAACATGAAGTTTCAGCCTTGGATGGAAGTGCAAGGTTCAAATTAAATAAACTTTTCAAACTGCCACACTGGAGTTCTCTTCAAAACCCCTCTCCAGAGGGCACTGAAAGGTTGGTAACATCAAATCCAACCAATTTCAGGAGCCCTGGAACTTTTTGTGTATTTTGTAGGGTTTCAAGCATACTCCACTAAAAGTTCAGGCACATACTAGTTTAGAATCCCAGCATTCACAGGTTTCTCCCCTTTAAAGGACACTCATGTAGCGTCCATAGCCCAGTAAAGTGAACGCAGAAGGCACAACAATGTCCTGTATGCAGAAACACATGCCTGGCTTTTCTATCTGCAAGCTTAGCAAGTAACCATCCATAACCCCTTCCCCTCTTACCCACAAGATGCATTTTTGTCCTCTGTAGAGGAAGATCAGTCCTGCAGTGCGTCCCTATCTATGCAGGGAAAAAAACCATCTTGTGTCTATGTCATAGGAGAAAAGGAAGTTATGACTTGAATAAAGCAATTAAAATTAGCAACTTTGCAAATGGGCAAGGGGACAGAGAAACATCATTGTGGCTTTATGTTACTGCAGCAGCTTTTGTGCTTCCAGTTAATTTAGATGTAAGCAAGAGCTGGTTACTCCTGGAATGGGAGAGCAGTGATGAGTGAGTCCTTCCTCTCTTTAAGTCACTGAGTCCTTTTAAGGTCAAATGCAACTGTCCTGGACATGTGTCCGCTGCAGTTTCCTTCAGAGTGAGTCCTCACTGCTGTCAAATGTTGGATTGCTATGGCCTCCCATATTTCCCTCTACTGTTACTGCCACAGAAGCTGAGAAGAAGGTTTCATTCAGAGGTGGCCAGGCTGAGTCCTGCTCTAACATGTGCTGCAGCCTCTTGTAGTGGCTCTTTGAGTAGTACCGGAAGGTCTTTTTCAGAAGCAGCCACAGGGGTCTGTTCTCAATGACAGCTTCCTGTAAAGGTAAAAGCAAAAAGGTTTAAGAGGACCTGAACAGCAGTTTACACTTCATCCAGAGTATACACATGGGGCAAATAGTGGAGACCCAGATCTCCCACCTTCCCTGCTCATCCACATCCCTTAAACAGCCTTTTATTGACCACATTTCATATCAGCTCCACCAGAGTTCTCCACCAGAGAACTGTGACCAGCTCCTCCCGAGAGTCCTCAGGATCTGGGTAGAAAGCACTACAGACTGCCCATATTTTTCTAGCCTGGGGCAGGGCCTGATAGATCCCCCTCACCAGAGGAAAGAAAAGGTGGCCAGGCCTTGCATTCCCTGATCATTCAGATAGAGGGCTTTAAGAAAAGGGAGCAAGGGTGAGGTAGCAGCAATTACTTCGGTTTTACTAGACATTCCCAAACTGGGCTGAGGAGGAGGGAGAAAGAGCAAGACTTGACCATTTTGCCTCTCCAATTAATGCTGACCAACACATCCAATGAAGCCCACTCACCTCGACAAGGAAGGACACAGCAAATGTGACTGCAAGCATTATCACCATGGAGATTCGCCACGCGGTAGGGGTGCAAACGAGCTGGGAAAAAAGCAGGAGAAGCTATTCAGCAACGTGTCCACAGTAAACACTGGTGGGTACTTGTGTAATAGAACACAGAATCATTTAGGTTGAAAAAACCCTCAAAGACCATTGAGCCCAACCATAAACCTGGCACTGCCAAGTCCACCATGTCCCTAAGTGCCACAACTACACTTTTAAATACTTCCAGGGATGATGGCTCAACCACCTCCCTAAGCAGTCTGTTCCAGTCTGTAACCCTTTCAGTTAAGAAATTTTTCCTACTCTTCAGCCTAAACTTCCCTTGGCACAACCTGAGGCCATTTCCTCTCTATCACTTGTTACATGGGAGAAAAAAAGTGACACCCTCCCATCAGGTAACTGCAGAAAGAATTAAGGTCTCCCCTGAACCTCCTTTTCCCCACACTAAACAAACACAGTTCCCTCAGCCACTCCTTATACGACTTGTGCTCCAGACACTTCAGCAGCTTTGTGTCATGAAAAGCCAGACCCCCAAACTGGCCTACCCTGCTGATGAGCTAATATTGCTACTTGTCTTGAGGAATTACTGATAAAGATGCTTTTAAATCTATGATGCAGTAGAGAAAACAGAGAAAACCATTCTTTAGTGCTGCAAGAGGAATTCTAACTGCCTTTTTACTTTCTAATATTAAAAAATATTCAAACTTAGTATTTCAGCTCTAAACTCAGTTCCAGCTTCCCATAGATGGGGCTGGTTTTCTGGCTGCCGCTCAACTGCTTTTGGAGATGCAGCTCAGATCCAAAATTTGGATCAGCAGTTTCTCTAGGGCTAGGCTATTGCAGATGTTTTTATTGCTACTCTCTCCTTTTCTCTTCTCAGCAATTCCAGTGTATTCCCTCCAGACTGCTTGGGCTGGGAGTTCTGCAATTCTCCCCAAAACCATTTTATCCCCTTGCAGCTGCAGTGCTGAAAAATGTCCTGTGCCACCAGAGTCCACAACAGGACGGTGACTTGCTTTAAAGTGCCATCTCGTGGCAGGTTCTCTGAGTCTGCCCCTGAACCGGGCTCTGCAAATAGTTACACAGTGAGGCAACTTTAGGTGGGCATTTACAGTCGAGACCCGGACCCTTTGACTCTGTTTCTCTTCCCATGTTTCATTCATTCAATTTCTAAACCGACTGGCTAACTGACATGCAAACATACAGGACTGGAAGCTGCATCGTGTTCAGCACTTGTGACTCAAAGCTACTGCATTTCATTGCTCTGATTGCAAATGTATAGAAAAAATAGCTGTGTGGTGCTTTTGTTGTTTTGTTCCTGTGACTCCTACAGCAAGGCTGTGAGAGTGTCACAGCCTCAACATACTAATTGTCAGGCCCACTGACAACCCCGTCCCTCAGCTGATGTAGATTGTATCCTTCCCTCGCATTTCCCTTGGGATGGATTGGCACAAGACAACCCCCAGCTTGCATTCTGCCAGACTACATAAGTCAAGCCTTATTGGTATTTACTGATCAAGGATCAAGATAGATCCTCTCTTGCCATGACAGCCCCACTAGTCTCTCTCTACAACTGTCCTAAACCCAAATCCTGCTTTGGGAAACTGCAGACTCTCTGAGATTTAAACGGGGAGCCTAAAAAGATTGGGGACTGGAACTGCTGTTCTCAGTGCCAACTGGCAGATCTTGGCATGAGGACCTTTGTTCAGAGTAGCACAGCTTGAGAAACACAAGAACGTGGTGCTTTATTTTAAACTCGCAGAGCCCAGCCCTGTTCTGCTCCTGGCTTCACAAGCCACCAACATACCACACATCATAAGCTTAGTGATGTCATCCTCTGTTGCTTGGACAATGTGCTGAAACAATCAAAATTACATGTGTAGCTGTCCTGCTGAAGGCACAGATACTAGTTTGGAGTCACCATTTTCCAGAAGTTTCGACAATCCCATCATCTAAAATCCACCTCTTTAAGTGTTGTCTTTAGAGGTGCCATGTCTCCCTGCAAAAGTCTGTGCCTTTTGCTAGAACAATCCCAGTGTGCTTAAAGTGGACTGGCAGCAGGAAAAAAATCCCCTCTGGAACGATACTCACATCCATCTTGGAGTAGAGATCATCAATGTCAGCAAACATCAAGAAGAGGCAAATGCCCAGCTGCCCTATGAGCACCAGTATGAACACATCTGAAGGGATAAGGGCAAAGAAAGAAACCCACAGGTTTATGAGCAATCTCAGCTGCTTGCCTTTACTGTAGAAGACTGTAATAATTTTCTGTGTTACATAGCCATCAAAAGAATCCATGAGATAGAAACGAATTTTCAGCAAAAGAAAAATGAACAGAGTAAAACCCCAGCTTTACTCAGTCAAGTGTGGGATGAGCATTGTAGCCACTGATTTAAAACACCAAATGGGTATTTTGAACATTTGATTTGACCTTTCACATCTGAGAAGCTTTACAGCCTTCCAGTGAGTCTCTCTCTGATCACAGCATATCCTGTGATTCAGAAAAATGTCCAGGACATAGTCTTGTTCTTGTTAATATGATTAGGAAGGCTGCCTTCAACTTCAGTGATGTCAAGACCTTGCTGTTGATCAGGATCTAAAGAGTCCAAGTAACAGAGAACCTATTACTGGGATACGGATGACCCACTTTTCTGCTTTCTAGGAGGAATGTCCCCTCCTCACTATTACTATACCAAAACATCAAAGCCATGAAACCTGCAGCATTATTTTAACTCTTCAGAAAAAAAAAAAAAAAAAAGAGCTGAAGGAAGTTTTGTTTAAAAGAATCTTGAGGCA
>VZRS01012187.1:19468-126795 GCA_013398055.1 Ifrita kowaldi
TTTAGTTTAAAAAAAAAAAAAAAAAAAAAAAAGAGCTGAAGGAAGTTTTGTCTAAAAGCATGCTGCAGGATGTGTTGTCCCACAGAGAAAAAGAACAGCTCTTCCATGACTCACTGCAGCTTTGGAACTGTCACAAACATTTGCTCATCTTCCCTTCATATGACAGTCTTTCTCCTGATTTTTTGGCTGACATAATTTGGGTCAAATTTAATTTTTCCCTATTAAACTGACCTCCTGAGTCGACTTAAATATCTCTTCTTCTCTCCCCATACTTACAGTTGGTGTAGATGGGTTGCCTGAAAGGTTTTCCCTTGGAAAACACTACTGCTACAATGAGGCAATTGATGGTACTCAGCAGCCACACTGTGGTGTTTTCATAGCTCTTGAAGCCGTTGTCTGTTTGCTCATGGGCTCCATCTCTCACCCCATTCAGCCCCAGGCTGGAGGATGAATTCCTCTCATGGTTGTTCACTGACAGGCAGGCACTGAAAAACAGTGTCACACTGGTCAGGGAATGAACATTGTCCTGGTTCTTTCCCCCAGCTTCCACTATTAACTATCAGGAATCCTCCCTCTCACCATGATATAGGTTATTGGCAGTGCCCTCAACTTCACCACTGGTTGAGCTTGCTGAACTTGTCAGAGCTTGAGCTCAAACCTGGTCTCTCCTGCAATCAAATCCTCCTCTCTGTGCTCAGCAGAAGCATTCTCACCACATGAACTGTGCGTGGCAGCTTGCTGGAGAGCTTAGGGAGCTCAGACAACACTGGTTAAAGTGTTTGCACCCTGTGGGCAGCACGGGCTCTGCTGCAGCTGCTCATCAGGCCTGCAGTTAAGCTGATCAATAGCTTCATGCAGACCTGCCCCACTAGGTCAACCCTGTGGTACCCAGAGTCCCAGAAAGGGGCCCTACCTGTGTATATCGGTCTCGGAATACCAAGGCTGCTTCTGGACCATCACAAACCCGAAGATCTGCATGCTGAGGCTGAAGAGGATGTTAAGTACAACAGAGAGCAGCAAAGGGGGTGAGATGAGCTGGCTTGGAGGCCTGTAAGGGACCAGCTTTGGATAGGCACCTGTGAAACTCACTGAAACATGCACAGATGTGTTTACTAGTGTGTCCAAAATACAAGCAGTGCTGCTGTACAATACTGACTGTATCAATGGCACTTTTACAGTCTGTAATATTCTTTATAAAACATACAAAGATTGTATCAAATACAAAATACAGAGTTGTTTTCTTACAGAATCATATTGACACAGAAGAGGTTAATTAATGGCATCTGACTATCATGAGGCATTTTTGAAAAATAAAATGTTGGCTTTTTATTTTATTTGGCTACTGTCAGGCCCAAGAATAAGAACATATACTTATGCTCTTCTTTTCTCTTTCTGTCACTTGTCAGCTGTGGCTTGAGATTTTTTGCTGCCCATGTTCTGTGCATCCTCCTGCACTAAACACCTAGTGGCTGGTTATATGAGCTGGAGGAGGACAGCATTACATGACACAACAGGTTTTCCTCTGTTCTTAGGTTTAACAAAGTTATCCAGACTTTGAGTAAAAGAGCTACGCACAAAGCTTTGATGCAATTCCAGATGGGCTACTTACAGCAATGTAGCTTTTGGCACCCAGTGTTGTTGTGGCTGACCTTTTCAGGCTTGATTTCATCAAGGTCTTTTCCTGTAGTCTGTGTTCCAGCAAGGATGGAACATACCAGGATATGGTTTTGCTATATGCTTTTCATGGCCCTGTCCTTGCCGTTCCTGCTTCTAAACCTCTCCCTGGACTTATTCTATGCCAATAACACTGTCTTTCTCTTTATGCCTCAGCACTAGGTTCCCCTCTTATCTTGGCTTACAACTCCCTGCTCTGTAGTGTCTGACATCTGTCATTTCTTTCTTCTCCATTTTCACCTCTCATTTTGGGGCTCTGGCCAACACAGCTTCAAATGTGGGTTGAACTCAAAAAAGTTAATCCCTACTTTTTCATTTGGGCACAGAGTCAGGTATCTTCTCAGTCTGCCTTCCTGAGACAACAGGAAAATGCCTGAATAGACTTTCCACTGCACTAGGTATGGGTTTATTCCTTCTAAATATAGCACCCCAGTTAGCAACAACCTACATGCTCAGCAAATGCACCACTGAATATTACCCATCTTCAGGGCTTTTCTCAAACAAGAGCCCTCTTCTACTAATCTAAACATCCTGTATTCTACACAGAGGATGTTTAGTCTGCACAAAGCCATTTTATTCCTTTCTGTACACAGAATTATGCATTTCCAAGGAGGAGAAAAATATTTGAGATTGTTCTCTCATTAATACATAGGATGACTGAGGGGCTTACTTGTCACACCAATTACGGTGGTAATAGCCAGATCTTGGAACAAAAATTGGTAATTCCCAAAGGAGTTTAGTTGCTGAAAAGAGGAAAACAAAGAAAAAAATCACAAATCAGGTATTTGCCATGAGCACGTTTATATCATCACCAGAAAGCCGTATTATATGTATTATATCTATGGAGCTACTGCTCTGCTGTTTGTTCTGAAATTCTTCTCTGCAGATAAGGAGACCACACATTTCACCACTCTGCCAATGGGTTCCTCACCACTGGGCCTGCGGTGAATATTCTCATTTTGCACATTGTTCGGACTAACTACACTTCCAGTTCACTCCAGGCAATAAAGGAGAGGAATATTTGAAGAGACTGCTTTCTCACTGCTGGGTTACTTCTGAACACAAAGCCCTCCCCTCCATCTGGGAAAAAGCCATGCAAAAGTGGTTTAAGGCACTCCAGGGGATTTGCTTACTGTCAAGTTAATTCATGCTTTAAATGCTGAATAAATTGTAACAGCATATGCTTACACCAGATTCTTCCTTTTCACAGACATATGCCCTCATCCAAAACACCATTCAGTATCTCAGTTTTCTTTTTGCCCAGCTTGGATCTTGAGCCCTCTGGCTGAAGTTAATGGGAAGAATCTTTCCAGTTTTCTGCTGAGGGTACAGGAGTTTGCAGCTCAGGTAAAGGTAAAGCTCCATCTCCTAGTTTCATGTGGCTTTTATGCCCTGTTTCTCCTGCAAGGCACTAGTAGCTCATCCAGTTCCAGCCAACATGTTCCCAATACATACCCAGTAAAGTAGGAGAACACCAAGGTACTGAATTGTGCTGTACAGTGCCATGTACTTGAACATGCAGAAGGATGTGACAAGAGCAGCACGGCCTTCCCTGTGTGAAGGCATAAATAAAGGACAGCAGTTAGGGGATGGGTCTGCTCCTGGTGCCAGTCCTCTCAAAAGGCTGCTGAAAAACAAGGCATGTGTCACAAGCAGAGAAGCCTCTACCAGTATCTTGCTGGGAGGTGAAATAAAGAAAATCTGACCTAAATGAAAGTAAAATCTTCACTTGTAGATATCTTGTTCAATGAAATGGGCTTGGTTCCAGTCACCTGTGTTCTGTAGACTACAATTTACCCCAGCAACTTTTTCTGCTAACTGTATTAGTGTAAGTAACACCTCTGTATGAGGAAAAACTTACAAAGCCAAGCAGCTACTCGGTGAGTTCAAGCAAGTCCTCTCCTCTTGGAGTGAACATACAGTATCCAATGAGGATAATGCTCTCTCCTTGGCTGCTCAAATGCCCCAGTAAGCAAAATCAGGATCCTGGCGTAATATATGTCAGATTTTGCTTGCATAGGGTATCAAAGATAGGACCTAACATTCGTGTACAGGTTGGCTGGTGGACATTTGATTCAGCTTTATGGAGCACTGTTCATTTCATTATTTCTTTTGCATTTAAAATACTTTCGATGGTATAAAGCTCAACTGTAAATGTCCTCCTCTTTTGATAATTAATGTATCTTAAAGGAATTTCAGATAGGGACTAGGCAAATGGCAATTTCAAGGTCAAAGACATTTTTCTCTAGACATGCATATTATGGCTCGATGGGAACACCCAAGACTCATGTTTGAGAGGAGTGGGAACTTTCTTTTTTGAGAAATAGGAAACAAAACCCCATGCTTACCTGATTAGCTCTGGAACACAGGCTATGCTGGGGGTTCGGGATGTGAAAGGTGAAGCCACAGACGCCTCCTGCTCTGACAGTGATATCCCTGCATGTGCCACTTTCAAAGCCTGAAAGTCACATTCCTCCTCAGTGCTCACCAGGAACACACAGCAACTTACACGTCAGCCAAGCAGTGACCCCTTATCACAGGATGTGTTCTGTGCACAGCAGTCCCTCTTCACTCCCTGGGTGTGCTCCACCCTGAGGGGTCCTCCAGTGAGATGTCGAGTCCAGGGAAAAAATGGGGATGAGAGCATGGGGAATTTCATTTTCCACAGACCCCACAGCCATCCACTATCAGCTGCAGAAGACAGGTTTGGCTCTGCCTTGTTTTTTAGCACTTATTTGCTCCCACA
This sequence comes from Ifrita kowaldi, assembly GCA_013398055.1. Taxonomy (NCBI): domain Eukaryota; kingdom Metazoa; phylum Chordata; class Aves; order Passeriformes; family Cinclosomatidae; genus Ifrita; species Ifrita kowaldi. The sequence continues at coordinate 23,889 of VZRS01012187.1, forward strand.
CTTTATGCAGCTAGTCTAGGTTCTCTGCTTGCTTCCCCCAGGAGAATCTTCTGGTGGTTTTTGCAAGGCAGATGAATCAGTCTTTGAGATCACAAACTGCAAAAATCTCTGCCTAGGACAGCTCTTGCATGGTAAGGACCACACAGTGGGATCAGGTATAAATCAATATTGGTGATAGTACAGCTGCTCTGTGAATAAGTGGTACACTCCCATCTCCAGCATGTGCTCAGTTTGAAATATTCCACTGGCATTGCATTAATTTCTCATTTTTAAAATATATGGTAAAAAAATGTCACTTACCCCACAGTCATTGGCTCCATCTCCACACATGCCCACAAAGTAACTAAAAAATACAGTCATAAGGCAAGGGAGGAATCAGAGCCTGCTCCATACAAGTCATTTATTGAAGTCATGCAAGCATTTTGTTAAAAGCCTTTCTGGAAAGTTAAAGCCTGTCTGACCAGACAGCAGTTGAGGTGCTCACAACTGCACACAATCTGAAATGGCCTAAAGCCCACCTTGCTCTAGGACAAGGCTGAGGCTAGCTAGGTGAAGTAAGGGTGAGGTCTTCAAAAGACTTGGGAAACAGCTGAAAAACAGGCAAAAAGATGCCTGGGACTAAGGAATATATATCTATATATCTATATCTATATCTGTATGCACCACTGTGACTGTGAGCAATCCAGACTGCCCCACCACATTTTCTAACCCATCACACTGAGCCAGCAGTAGCACAGTAAAAAGACAGCAAGCATCAGAGAAGCTGCAGTGCTGGGAGAGATTCTTAAAAGTCTTGGGGAGACAAGTCTCAATCCTTCAGGCCCAGAGAGAAGTAAAAATGAAGGATGATGTGAACAAACAAAATCCGGGACCATGGGACTGTTTGATCTTCGATGGGTTGCCAAATCAGCATGGAGTTCAGTGTCTCTTTTTTAACAGACTTTTGGAATTGAATTGCCAAGTTGTAGATCTGTGGAGGTTTCAGTTTTGTGCAGTTCCATGAAACCCTATGCTAGACAAAAGCTAGCTCTTACTAGACTCTTTTCAAGCCTGAAAATTCAACAAACACTTTCAAATTCATTAGGAACTTACTCCATCTTTTGAAACTCTTCGACAAGGCTGGATTTCTGACTAGGAGACATTCTAGCAAAAACTGTTCCATTCAGCAAGAGCTATAAGGAGAAAAAAAGGGAATTATTTTAAAAACACTTGAAGTAAGTGATTTCAGTAATAATCTGAATAAAAATCACCAAATAGCACATTTATAAACAAACAACTGATTCTAGCCTCTGAAGCAGGAAGTGCTGAAGATAAAGGGGACCTTAATCAATATTTTGAAAAAGTAACAATGACAATAAGGACACAAGGCCTGGTATTCCATTTGAGTTACCTGATGAACACAGATTTCCAGGCAGGGAGTTATAAGAAGAGAATTCGTGAGACTATCCTGTCCATGGAACAGACAAGCTATGCTGAATTGCATCATGTGTAATACCACGTTTTCTCCTGTTCTCCAAAACAGGTCAGAGTAAGTGTTGTGCAAGGGGTAGGAATAACGGCACAAAGGTTTTAAATCTTGTCCTCACACCATAAGGCAGGACTATTCCTATCTCCTGGATGGCAAGGCTACTCCAGTTAAATAATCCAGATCTTACCTTTGGAAGTAAGTGCCTGAAATGCTGTGCTACAGTTTGGTAAGATTTTCCACTCATGGCAAAATGATACTGGCCTGATTCCAATGCCAGCCTGATTCCTGGCTCAGTCTGACTGTCATCCTCCTATAAAATAAGACAGAATGAATGCTGTGCCCAGGCCCTCAAAAGCTACTCTGCATTTACACAGACACTACTACAGACAAAGCAAAGGACATACCGTGAGGAGGGTGCTTTTGAAGACTCTGGGAGACTTGGGTTCAAGGCCCATTGCCTTTGCTTGGATTTGTAAAGGGATTGAGGCGTATAATGCCAACAATTTCAGTGTTAACTGGGTGTTTGTTGCATGAGTTCTATCAAATGGACTGTTGCATTTGATAGAATTCATGCAACAGTGCCAATCTGCTGGGCTGCACTGGAAAGGAAAGGGACTAGAGACACAAGATGGGCACCACATCTAAGCAAGCCTTTCTGCAGTGGAGCACAGGGCAGAAGTTGCTCAGGCTGAGGAGCCACTCAACAGCCCCTGCAGATATTCTCTACCATCTGCCTGACTCTATACTTCTCAGAGAAGGGTCAGCACCTTCAGACTAACTCTTCAGGGACAAAGTAACTGGTCTTCATCCCAGCTTCTCTGTGGAGATGCTTGATGAAATAAATTTCTTAGCCTGGCTTGCCTATGTTTCACTGTGTATATGCAATTTCTCAACAGTGGATCCATGTTTTAATTCTGCAGGTAAAGGGAAATGCTAACACTCTACCTGCTTGAACAGGGCTGGTTCATTCAATGCAGCTCCACAGATTTAAAGTCCACATTTATACCATCAAATTTATCTTGCAGGGAAAGGAAGCATTTAAACTGGCACCAGCTAAGCATGAGGCCTAGGGACAAATCTTTCTGGAATTTCGGCAAAGCTCTTCTCAAACCCAGCTAGGCAGTTAGCAAAAATGTGTTCACAGGATAATATGCTAGGAAGTAAGCTCTAGGGGAGTACATTTTTATAAAGACCTCCTCTTCCTAAACACTCTTCTAGCACATATTCTGATGGTGAATGGCAGCTCTCTGTTATACTAGCATAATCCCACTCCTTATTTAAAGCATTCCATCTTTGTTTTCCTGCTGCACAAAACCTGCTTCTGATATGCTCACCAAGTTTCTGTAATCTTCAGCTTTGTTTTTGTCTAGGGATTTCCAGGTTATAGATGCTGAAAAAGATCCAGGCACTTTGTTTGCTTCCACAAGAATCACTCTCTGTGTTGGAGCAATCATGCCAGCATTTTTGGCAACTGTTATAGCTGTCTGAATGTTGTCCCCTACAAAAATCAAAAGGAGTGTTATCTAAAAATTTCTGCAGTAGGGAATTGTTTATTCATTAGCCTGAATTCTGAATTTTGAAATATACCCAGAAGAATCAGTGAGATTTCAGTATCTGTGCATAAGAAAGTTTTGATAAAGACTGAAACTTTCCAGATAAGGTTTGTCTCCATCATTAAAACATATTTTCATTTGGAAAATAAATATTTTGATCTGGAGATGAAATATTTTCATATTCAGCTTGAAGAAATCCAGATGGGGAATGTGCTCCTAGATGATTTGTTTTAGACAAAAACCAATAAGGGGTTCAGTGCTAAGTTGCTGCTGGTATCCCTGATTCTCATTGATTGGCTTTGGTGTATGTGGGCTGAAAGGGGTGGGGCCCAAGTTTTCGGACAACAGAAAGATTTGGGGTTATTTTATCCAAACCCTGGTTTGGATTTGGATAGAATAACCCTTCAAGAAAAAAAAAAGGGATAAACATGCTCTGGCAGGCTTGAGTTACAGATGTCAAAAGGTTTGGAGATTTGTCCTGAGCACACATGCTCCATCTCTGCTCATTTCAGGAGGCCCTATAAAAAAGGGATCTTGCATGACATGCCTTTATTAGAATCTGACACAGCCTGGTGAAGTTTCCAGGGACAACATGGCTGACCTTATGTCATTATTAAAACACAGATGCTTCTTGGATTAAATATCTGTGCCTTCCTACCAGTGGTAGTGAGAACAGCAGACTTTTCACTTAAATATTGTTGGACTCCCTGTCTGGGCCAGTGATCACACAAATAATCCACCTTTTTTAAATACCTGTGACCATAACACTCCTGATGCGGGCAGCACTGAGCTCTTCCAGGACAGGCTTTGTCTCCCTCTTTAATCGATTCTCCATTATCAGCAGACCCAGGAATGTCAGATCAGATTCTACCTCCTCCCTAACAGTCACAAAGAAACAGACAGATTTAATTATTAATTTTGCCTTTATCAGCACTGGATTTGGTGATAGCCAGTTATAACTATCAACCATCCTACCTAACTCAAAAGAATTGAAATAATTTGTCTATTTTCTGCAGTCCTAGGATGTGTCTCTTTTGTGGTGCTTTCAATACCAGCAGTGCTAATTCAGTACCAGAACCCCAAATTTCCTGCAGGACTCCGAAACTGTGGTGGACTGATTTGGAAAGTTCCTGCACACTAGACCTTCTTATTTGAGGACTGAACAACAAAGAAACAAACCTTAGTTAACATGTGTGCTCCTCTTGACAGTTGGACCTGAACAAACAGCCTGTGGCAAATCAAATCCTGTTTTCCCCTGCATTTTTCTTTTCACCTGTGCTATTCCTTTTTTACAGCTGAACACATGCAGTTGAGAACAGAATTTGGTAAACACCCCATCCCTGAGTCATGAACTAGAGGTCTCTCAGGGATACAGGTTGACTCTGAAGAATCTGAAAAGAAGAAAAGCTTTCAAGCACTTATTTTAGCCACCAAGGAGAAGGCAATGCCAAACACTTGCATGGCAGTCAGAGTAGCTGAGTCTGCTTTCACTGCAGATCTTGTGTTTGACCAGCAGCTTTCTCCTTTCTCCTGGCAGCATAAACATCACACATGCTGTAACTGCACACACAACTGCAAAATCTGGGCCATTTTACACACATTTGCTCATTGGGTTGGACAGGTTTGTCACAAGAGCTACGTAACAACTTTCACTCTGTGTCAGTGTCCATTGGCCCTTTCAGCAAAGCAAAAAACCCTGTGAAAAAGCAAGTGAGCCTCACCTGGGTTAGGACCTGCAGCTAGTAAAGAGAGAGGATAGCAGATGCTCAATAACTGCAGATATTTCAGACGTGGTGTTTCTGGAGTATCACAGGCAAAAGCAAAAGGGATTTGGGAAAAACTATATGGATTCATGTGTAAGTGTTCTTTTCTGAGGCTTGTGAAAAACTAATACCGTAAGTATAATAGAAGAGTTTGCTGACTTCTTTAGAAACTAAAGAGGGCTAAAGCTAGAAAGCTAAATGATTGGACCAACATAACAGCAGAAGACAGTTTGCTGACTTTGACTGGGCTAGAGAACAGTAATGGGGGTCATCTGCTACCTTTGCTTAATCAGAGCGTGGATAATAAAAAAATCTTAAAAAGGCTTCTCTTCAACTGAAAGCCTGGGTAAATCTGCAAGGAGACTAGTGGAAATGATGGAATGGGGCAGGGGGTGGGGCGATGTACTAGTCTTCAAGTGTGATAGAATTATGCTTCCTATGTTAATCCAGAGTTAAGAAAGTAAGAAATGTGCAGGGATTCTGGGCATGTGCTATAGGAGTGCCCTCTATCTACTCCCAGACCTATATCCAGATTTAAATCAGATTCCCTGTGGCCTGAATCTAACAAAACTCTGTACCATGACCCTGCTCTTGGCAGGGGTGATGGGGTGATGGTGCTTTGTGAGGCACCACTGGCCCATGGCTGAACATGGCCAGAAGCAGTGTTTTTTATGGCTTACCTTGTGAGAGCACCAGGCACTTTCCCTGCCTGGAGAGATTTACAGGCCAGTCCAATGACCCTAAAGCCCTGTGCTGTGTAGAGCAGGAGCTTGCTTTCAAAGTTCGATGGGACTGCAAAAGAGGAAAAGACATTTTATCACAGCATTTAACTGCTTTCTAATAAAAGGAAACCTTAGAGCAGGGAAGGTTCATGTCCCAGAGGGCCTTTAGACCTAGACACTACTGATAGGCCAAGCACATCAAAGAAAGGAGCTGAACTTAAGTTTGTTCAATAAGAAAATCTTTGCCTCTCCTTTATCATTTTGAATTTAAAAGTTCAAAACATATGCTGCAAAGACTTACCTTCTTCCAGGGTGTCATGAGGGATCTGTGCTTCTCTAGCTGCCCTCCCAAGGTTTGCAGAAAAAAAAATCAACTTTTTTGAGGGGGGGCAGACCTGTAGACAACTTTTCCAAATATTATTCTGCCAGAGACTATACACCTTGTACAGGAGTTGGTAGTTATTTTTATCTCTTAGCAATCCTTCCTTGTTGAGAAGGGCTGCGTGAGAGCTCAGCCTTAGACTTGGAGTACAACAGAGACACTTTTCAGGCGTTAGTATAAAGTCTTAGACACAGAAATCTCATTTGGACCTTCCATTTCATTGCACCATCAAAAGTCACTTACACATGTGTGTTTCTAGGAAGCATTTATAAATGTTTGTTACCTGTTTCTGCTCTACACAGCATGGCTACTATTTCTGGAGCCCCTTTTATGAAGGCCTGTGGATCCCCACCAATTTCCTGGGCAATGACAGACATCCTTTGCAAGGCTGAGGAAAATGGAAACTGATGTAAAATGGTAATTCCTTCCACTGGGACCTAGGAGGAAAGCAAGTGGATTACACACTCTAGCAAGGATTTTAAACTCAGGCCAAAGGATTTTAGGTCTGTCCTTTGGGCCATAGAAAGAAGCTAACCATGTATAATGGGCTAATTTGTCACACTTAGACAGAAGTGACTGGCACATAAAGATGAGATTAAATTTGTGCAGAAATATTTAGCTGAAGCAGCAGGAAAAGTTCACTGACAATTTTAGCAGACTACTAAATGTAATGTACTGAAAGGAACTTACTAGTCTTGTTTCTTTAGTAAGACTCTGTTAGGTCTTACACTGGTCTGGCAAAGGGAAAATGGTTGTCAGAAAGTGTCCCACCAGTGTATGTCACCACCAAGGGTCTGACATCAGCCACCAGACTCCACTGCATTCCCCACTCAGCTGAGTTTGGGTTGAGTCTCAAGCCACAAGGACAGGCAAATCCCTGAGCTGGACAATGTCTAATCCAGCATCCCCCTGCTTCCTGTGTGAGCTGCCAGCTCCCCCAGGCATCTGTAATCAGAGAGAGCAAGGCAATCTCTCTCTCTGCAGGCGGGACAGGAAAGACAAAGTGGGGAAGAACTCTCTTGCATAGGGACACCTACGCATTCCTGTACTGAAAGGTAACCCTTACACTGACAGTCTAGCTTGATCATGGATGTGAATCTTGCAAACAGCTTACAGTGGTGGCTTTAGGACCAGGTCTAACAACTGTGGCATGTGTGGATCCTTGACCTTCAGTGTGGTGTCCACTGGAATCATCTATCACCTGTGTATTGAAAGACAAAAATATTTCAGACTGCAACACCAGTATAGCTAAAAGGAATCTCAAGGATCCATTTAAAGCTTTGCCTTGCCTCTAAACAGGGTATCTTATTCATTCCTGGGAGGGGTCTGTCTGATGTCAAACTAAAAACTTCCAATAATGGAAAATCCACTGCCTCTCTTGGCAACCAAATAGAAAGCCTCACCAGGTTCAGTAAGACATTAATGTACTCTTGCACGGCAAATAGGTTATGTCCTCTCAATGACAATAAATCCTTTATTCATTACAACACAAATAAACAAAAATCTTTAGATATAACATAGACTCAATGAGAAAATAATATACAAGAATTTGTATTAATGTAGAAAGCTCTGCTCTTGAAGTACTCCACAAATCATCTGGATTTTTTTATCATCACAACATGATTGTGAGGAACAAAAATATTTTTTGGTGTCAAAGGAAACTCAATTATTCCTGTTTCACAGGAATTATTTAGTTGAATTACGGATTTTTTTGTAACTTTGATGGGTGTCTGGCTAAACCTGAGATGGCAAGGTGATCTCCCCACTGTTTGCATAACAACAAAGCACAGCTTTACCCAATTAGTGGCCTCGAACATTTTCACATCCAGTGGGTCTCCTTGGATCTTGCCCTCCCAAACAATTAATGAATGACAAACTGCCAGTGCTTTGAACACTGGGCCCCAAGGCAGGCTGTGGTCTGCAGGGAAACTGTGGATGTCCTGAAAGCTAAAGCAAAAGAGAACACAAAAGTTACTGTCAGAGAACACCAAACAACATAGGACTAATAGAAAAAAAATCCTAAACTGGGGGCAGTTAAAGTCCCATCCAGAGGCCAGACCACACACGTGTTCTGGGGACTTGTCCTCCCCCATGAACTGCTTTTCATGCACCTATTAAGGCTGGGATACACATGCTCAAAACAAGTGTGTTATGCCTAGTTAGGGAGTCCAATGGGATGGAGAGAGGAACAGATTATTATAAAATATCTTCTTTGAGGCTTGTGCAAAGACTCTTGAGTTCTGAAACTGATACAAGTTTGAGCAACTGTGTGCATGCACATTTCTGGAAATGTAAATGGACAAAATCAAGGCCACTGAAAGAACAGAGTGTCAATCTTGTGGATAACAGTGACTTCCTGTCATAAAGGATTTGGGTTACACTGCAGCTTTGAGATCTAACCCAGCCTGTCTACTGCAGACTGTCTGCCTGGACATGGTGTGCCAAATGCTGGCAACAGTGGCTGCATCTTTTCATGTGGAGCAAGACCCCTGGGATAAGGCAAACTATTCATTTTCCACAGGATATGGAAAGAAAATTAAAAATCTAAACATGGGGAACTTCAAACTGCTTAAATGTTTAACATTAACTGTCTTTCAGATTTGGTCCTATGTCCAGTAGAAGAATCCAATCACTACCCCACCAAATTTAGATGCCATTGATGTGTCAATGAGCCTTACCAGTTTCTTTCAGAGGGCAGCAAGCCCCAAAGATCCAGGCCATCTTCTGTTAAGGTGCCAGTCTAAGTTAAAATGTACATTTAAATTAACTTCCCACATGAGAGCTCCAAGAGGAATAAAAAGCAAGACTTATTTTAAGAGGTTACTGTCCAGAAAATGCCAGCATGGTGCAAAGCAAAAGGGCTACCAGACAATTCCTAGATTCCAAGAAAAACAAGAATTTGCCACAGATTCTGTTCAGACAACAAGAACTTAAGCACACAGCATTGGTCATTGTGTTTCTAAAATACAATGGAAACGCTCAGTCAATCCCCAGTCATCCTCCCACCCCCACCATGGCTCTCTTTACCAATGAGGGCATAACCACCACATAACCATTACTTTGTCAAAGCAGACAAGGTTCAGCTGTCCACACATGTTGATCCTCTGTGGGCTGATGCAAAAGATGCCTTTTTTCTTCAACCTCTGCTGGGTATAAATGATTCCTGTTGTCAAGGCAGCTGGCAGAGCTGGCGGGACAGCAATAGTGATAACATCCAAAGCCTTCTTCACTACTTCTCCTGTCTCCTCCTGTCATAATAACAAGGACAGTTATCAGGAGAGTGGCAAGGAGTGGTGCTTGCACTGGGTGTAGCCCTCTTCATCCTCCCTCCTCTCCACTGCAGGTGCTCCAGGCTGTACTGTTCTCTGCCCATGGTCCATCATGTATTCATCTCCATAAGAAATTAATAGGCTTGATTTAACCAGAGGCTTTGAAGCCTCATCACTGCTAAAGAGCAGCCCACAGGCCTTCATTCATTTTCCATGCAAACAAACCTCCAGGCAGAGTTCACAGCCTCCTCCAAAACATGTGTATTCAAACATGCCAGCTAGATCATGGCACCCTCAGTCAAACCCATTTTCCCATGACACAGCACACAGGAACATGCTGTTTATATGGGCATTTGTCCAAATGCCTACAGGCACAGCTCTGGACTTCATGTTAGGGTGGCAGGTGAGACATATGGGATGGTGCTGAAAAGGAGGGCAGACTGTATGAGCTAATGATTTCTTCTGACCTTATGTTCTAGGAGTTGTGAAAGAAAATTGCTTTTACCTGCAGGAAGAGACATGGAAGTAACAGTTACATTTGTAAAAGCAATCTATAATTTGGGAGCTTAGAGGTCAGTGTGAAACCGACTGCCAGGATGCTGAGTGTGGGCACGTTATTCTGGGCAGTTGATATGAATGCTAAAGAATTGAATGCTTTTCAAATTGGAGTCCCAGAACTGAGACACTGCAAACTAAAGCAAATTTGCAGTTCAGAAAGACTTGCAAACCATCATTGAGATCTACTATTACTACTTCTGAGCTCAGGACAGTGACTACAAATCATGTTGCATTTGATGTGCTGAATTTCCGTCACGTTCTGGTTATCCATTGATATTTTCTCAGATCACAGAACACGCCATTTGGATAATAGTTTATACCTATTTTATGTTAGAAGGAAGTACTTACCACCCACCTTTAGATAAACATTCACAGAAAGAGAAAAGAAAGCATTTGGTACATCCTGTGATTCAATCTTACAAGATTGACAAGACAGTTTCAGCAATTGAGATAACATCAGCATGTGTCTTACAAATTACAATGGGGAAGTTAAATTAAGAAAAAAAGGAAAAACTGCAAAGCAGACAGCAGAATATGTTCTTAAACACAGTTTCTTTGATATCCTCAGGGGAAATAATCTTCTGAGCCAACTGATCATAGATTATTCCCCAGGAGAAAAATTATTCAAAAACTGAATTACAGAATAAACCTTGCAACTCATGACTTGGACTTTACATTTGCAGATAATTCTCATTGCATGAAATGATTTCTTGAAAGTTTCTGAAGAAGTTCTAAATCAAGTAGGCTTTAAAATTTGCAGAACTACTGTTTACAGTGTATAACTCTTCTCTCATTGACCTTGATGCATGAGAATGAGTGAACTATTTTAAAAGGGTTTCAAGTGTACTCTCCAGAGGTTTAGAGACAAATATGGCAGGGCCCTAGGTGTACTAATAGCCCTTAATTATCCTCACTATCCTAACCTCCATACACATCCTCTGCTCATGGATTCAGGAGCTCCATTTAAGCTCAGGCCTGGGGCTTCCGTGCCTGTCTGAGCCAGGCTGTGGGTTTACCCACTTCTGTCACTGTCTCTTGGATGGACACCTTAAGATGTGTGTCACAGCCTTGTCTCTTGTCCTCTTCTCCTTCTGCTTCTGACTGATCTCCCTGGATTATTTACCACTTTGCCTTGCCTGGGACTGTTGATGGGCTGTTACCTGCACCCAGCTCTCCTCACCGCATTCAGACACTGTGTGATTGTGCTCAATTACCTGTGCTCTGGTCATCCTCGGCTCCTGGCTTGCCTCCCCTAGGGAATAGCTGTCTTCTGCTGCTTCCTGATACAGTAAGTCTTAGTTCCACGCTGAGATGTGGGAGATTCAACTGTTCTGATACAGGACAGTTGCCTTTGCAAAGTTACTTCCCCAAAGATCTCAAGGATATTAAGCTGAGTGATAACTAAGTGTAGGTTATCTCCCTTCCACCACCCCACCCTGCCCAGATGACTATACAAAGACATGAGAGAAAAAGACAGAAGACAACAGGGAGTTCTTTGTAATATCAGTAATTTTCAATGATCTCTGTTTACACTTGTACTGCTCAGGTCTGTAACACGGAAGAAAGGTGGCCAAAGGAGTGGCAAATGATCTCGAAGTCAAAACCAGTACATGAAGCATCAAACAGAAAGCAGCTATTTGCTACTTGTCTAAAACAAAACCTACAGTGCCTTCAGTGATTCAAACAGCAACTCTAAAATCATTTTTGCATAGCACATAATGAAACTCTGGGAATCATTGCCACAGGAGCTGTCCAGTCCAAGACTTAGATGAATTAATAAATAGATTAAGCCACACTCTAGGAGATTTTCAGTGGCTGTTACAGCTAGAGGATCCAAATACAAAAGACAGCTTTCTGAACTCTTAAACTTTTCTCTTCAAGAAGTTAGAAGACTGTACCAGGGACAAATGGTCCTATACCTGCCCTACTTCCTACCATTTAACATAAGCATTTGACACCAGTTACTCTCAGAGAGAGCAGACAGGGATAGATGGGTCTTTGATCTAAACTGAAGTTTTTGGAAAGCTGCCTTTCACAATAGCTTCTGTCCCACTTAACTCACGACTCACTTGTGCTTTTTCTAGGAATGTACAAAAAAGTGCCACAAAAGCCTTGTAAAAGGTACTTACAGGGTGCTGAGCTGCAGATAACACATACAGGGCTTGCATAGGATTTTCCAAGACCTCAGAAAAAATTATTATTGGGCAGCAGTACGTTTGGCATCTTGGAATTTAACGTATGACAGTTTGTGTACTGTTACTAATTCAACTGCATTGTAAAATGGACTCATGTAAAAAGCAGAGTGACAAGGACTGTGTTTTTAAATATAAATGTTTATGAAGTCACTCCAGTTTCAAATCTCTTAGATGTGACCATTTCTCTTGCATTTAGTAACTCACCCCGTTAAGTGCAAATACACACACTGTGTAGATCATTCCAATGGCTGCAAATGCTATGAGGCACATCAGGAACCGAAGGGCATCTCTGTACAGCTTGAAGTTCATGGGTTTAGGGTAGAGAATGGACCTCACCAGATCACCCTTGGCTGTGTTGAAACCTGGAAAGACAAATTAAAATCATTTCAAGGGGAAAATATTTCAAAAAATTCTCTGCAAAGAATGGAGGGGTTCAAAAGTATTCATAATTTCTGCAAGTTATGAAAGAAGGCCCAGGTGTTTCATTTTAGTGTATGTGACCTTATCTGCAGAATATAGAAAAGAGTTATTCTTGTCTTAGGGGGAAGGATTTTTTCAATATTTCAGAAGCAAAGCAAAATTCTTCTTCATAATTATGTGCTGGCAGTTTTTGTAGAAGTTATGCCAAGCAAACAGAAACAATGCACAATAACTTAGCCCAGCCCAGGATGATGATTCTCCATCTGAGGGTTGTGAATATGGATTAGTACCTTTAACTTAATGTGATTTGATACATTGTCAGACTGTTCCAGTGAGAAAAATCATGGAAGGAAAAGTGAACTCAAGTGTTGACTGACCAGTCCGCAGCACCACAGCTTTAACTACTCCTCTGTCATCTGCCTTGGTCTGGATGACCTCTGTTCCACAGAAGAGGACATGTTTTTTGTAATCCTCTGCACAGTACACTCTCCAGGGCTTGAAGTTATCAGCTCGGGGTAGGTGGGTCTTAGTTACTGGAATACTTTCTCCTAGGGAAGATTAGCTCAGATGAGAAAAACTGCAGTACACTTAACAACAGCCTGCTGACTTCCAAATAAGTATCTAAACATCTAGGTGGTAAATTAAAGGTGTTTACTAGAGAAAACAGTTTACAGAAATTGTACTTTCATATTCTGACTTCTTCAGAATGAATAGAGCTTAAAGCCTAGCAAACAGACTGCCAGAGAAGAGTTTTCATCAGTACAGCAGCTTCTTGTAAATCTGAGAACTGAAAGCAGTCCAAGGACTCCAAACCCTGGCTGTAGATATAGACACTTGAAAAGAGGCCTGAACTGGTGTTGCATGACTACCCTTGATGGCCACAAGCTGTTTACCTAATTTGAACCTCATGTGCAGGTCACTATGCTATTCCCTCAAGCAGATGGGAACATGGTATTCCCTATTTTCCCTCCCTAGTAAAAAGCAAGGCCTTTAGCTCAATGCTTGACAGGTGACAAATACCCTATTTATGTCAAACGGATAAATATTTCATGACACCTGAAGTTTTCTAAATGAAAGGTGTTTCTGGAATATCTCACTTATATGAAATTTCAGAACTATCAGTTTCAGTTTGATTCAGACCAAGACTAAATTTATAGACAAGAAATAGAACTATGACCCACTCCTGCACCAAAAATCCTGCTTTCCAGTGACCTCTTCCATCTGGTGTGTTCTCCACTGCTATCACAGGAATGTGGGGCCAAGTGTCTGGAGGGCTAGACAGACACCCCACAGGTTGGAGATGCTGCAGTGATGAGACATTCAGTCAGTGACAGAAACCACAACATCCAGAGTGGACTGTGGGCCCTGTGTAGGAACAACTTTGCTTCATATCCATTGCTTCTTCTCCTGTCCTGCTCCTTCCTCTTCACTGTCCACTCTTTCCCTTCTAATGAGATCACCTCTTCCTAAACGCTGCAGGCCAGGAAGGTAGAAAAGGATAAATTGCCCTTCCTAAAGTCCACATTGTCTATTTAGACAATTAACAACAATTCAGTCACTATTATAGCAAACACCCAAAAGAATCCCCTTCTAGGCCAGCTACGGACTGTCTCACAGTAAGGGATGTACATAACACTGTCTTCCTGCTGAAGCCAAGGGGCAATGATGGGTGTTCAGATGGCAAACCTGGGAGGGATGAGCTGTACCTGTCAGCATGCTTTCATTCACAGTGCACTGCCCACTGACCAGGATGGCATCACAAGGCAAAAGGGTTTTGCCCTCTTTCAAAACCAGCATATCTCCAGGAACAAGATGGTGTGATTTCAGCTCTTGGAAACCTGAAAGTGACAAGTAATGCAAACTTTGTGCTTCATATATTTCTCTGTAGCAAGGGGAAAAGAATACAAGGAACTACTTGCTGAATAGAATTCTTTATAATGGCTGATAAACAAAGGACCTAAGTTTGCAACCTATAATATTTAAGAAAAGCCTAGGCACCAGTTCCAGCTGTAGAATTCCTCCTTATCTACCCAGGAACCCAACTAATGGTTACTGTTCCAATGCACTGACCTAACCAAAGAACCTTGGATCTACATTTCTTAAATTGACTTAATCTCTTTGGATTGTGCTCAAGATACCTTGACAATGAACAAACTTTTCACGGAGCAATTAGGTGGACTCACAGCCATTTAATGGGTATGTTGTTGGCTATGTCAGAACTGCTTTAAGAAAAATTACTTAGTTTTCGTGACAACTTTCTGCTAAGGCTGCACTCAATTATTAATATGTTTGCTGTGCCACAACATATTCCTAAGTCAAAATAACTCTATGTGCAGAAGTGAGTTAACTGAGCTGAGAAACAGAAGAGGAAAACTGCTTTAGAATAAATTTGTTACTATACATGCTTGGGTTTGATATAAATTGCTATAGAAACAAAACACATTGAAAAAAAAGCATAGAGGAGTCACCTTCCTTATTTCTGCAGACAGTGACCATGATGTTGTTATGAGCCTCAACCAGTCTGTGCAGTTTAATGGATTGCTATAAATTAAAAAAGAACACACAGAAGTGTTGCAGCTGACTTACATGATGCAATTTGTCCACTAAGAATTATTTCCTTTTGTTATTCGTGGTTATGAGAGCCTTCAGAAACTGGGTTCCAGCTCTACCAGGAACTATAAAACCACAGAGAGAAAGAAATTCCCCACCCTAATTACGGAGAGCGTAACCAAATGTTACAAAGTGAAGCACTGGAATGGGGAAGGGAGGATGTGGGTAAGGTACCACACAGAGATTATGATGACTAGGAGGCCAGGCCATGGCACCTGCTACTACACAATGTCACAAGACTAAACCTCTGAGTAAGTCTCACAGCACTTTGTGCATGTTGTAACATGCTGGCCTTTCCCAGACATTAGAAGTAAATCTTCCTTGTGGAAAAAGGTGAGGTGTCTCACCTGTCTAAGATCGTATACAGTCAAAAATATTGAGAGGAGAGACATGATTATGATGGCAGTGGCATATTCCATGTAATCCTCAGCAAACCACAGACACACACTGAACAGCTGGAACACGTAAAATGGATTTAGGACCTGTTTGGAGAGACAGCAACAGTAAAGAGCTGACCACATTTAAATGGCCACAATATATCTAGACAGTCCAGAAAAGGTCTGGAATAAAAGACATTAAGTATTGTGACTCCTGATCCCTTTTGTAAATTTTTTAGCAGTTACTTTAGTCTAATCAGATTGGACCAACTTCACCTGACAGAAGGGCCAAATAATCTGGACTGATAGGAAGTTATTTGGGATGTGAATGACTCAGCCCAATCCTTGTTTTGTTCGCTTCTTCCAAGAAATGTAACAAAGGTGAGAGAAGAGCAGGTTGTGCTGCGACCATGGAGCTCGCATACCATAGGCACACCTCCACAAACACCCTGTTTAGGCCACATATAGGCTGTTCCTCTCTGAAAAAGATTGGTGCTGTGTGTGGTGCTGTGCCCAGAGATGCAAGATCATTGGATCTCTCTGCAGCTGTAGGTGTGTACCAGGTACTGCTGTTCACTTAATCTCTGCTGATTAAGAGACAGCCCTTGTCTGGAAGGTTTGATTTCCAGTGCAGCTTGGAAACCTTCAATGGCCCTCAGAAGGCAAATAGAATGAACTCCCAGGACACAGATACATAGAAATACCAAGCAGACACACAGGCATGGGGATGGAGGATAGGGAACAATGGAGAATGAATGAATTTATGATCATTTCATGGAACAGCTTTCAACAGGATTTGAAAAAGAAGTGTGCTTGAAGAGTGAGTAGTGGGAAGTTAAATCAGATATAGAATCGATTATATGCACACTTGGCCTCCCCAAAGCAGCTCAGAATAAAAGCAACAGAAGTACTTAACCTCTTTGATGAGTAGTTTCCAAACAGGGATCACTGGAACATCAATAGTGTTTGGCCCACATATAACTCTCCTGTATGATATAAAGATACATCACTCACAGATAAAATAGTGACAATGTCACTCACTCAAGAAACTGCATATTTCACTAGTCCTGAGAGCTTCTATTGATCCCAGTTTAAAGGCTGGGAGGATCTTTCTTCAGGAACAAAAAATTAAATGTCCCTACAGTGCTTATGTCAGAAAGAATGACTGTAACAGTGACATTTACTTATGCAGACAAAAGGTATAACATAACCTTTCAGGAAAATGTTTCCAACATGCAAAAATTACTTTCAAACACCATAAACAAAGGAATTCTGCATCTAAAACTAGATGATACAAACCCAAATAATTTTGCAAAGTTAAGGGTGATTGGAATGTAAGATTTGACATAAGCTGAGGTCAGGAGCTGGATTTTCCATATTCAATCAACTGAAAATTATTTCTCTATTTAGCAGTTTCATGAATACATATTCTGTAACTTTCTGAACGATACAGTAGTTCATGAGAACAAGTTCAATGACCAGAACTAGTCGATTTGGAGCCCCAGTGAAGAAGCAAACACAGAACTTATCTGCACTCTTTCACAGAGACTTTCTCTTACTCCAAATAAGAATTGCTTAAAGTTATTTCCTGATTGAGAACAGTAGCAGTGATGAATACTGAGACATTTCAAAAACTTTGACAAGGAATACACAACATTGTCTAGCCCTTTTCATTCAATATTTCCATGCACAGCTGTTTCATCTAAAATTATGTGCATATTAACAAATACACAAGAAACTCCTGGGAAGTGCACCAACAGCAGTGAATTTACATCTCTTTGAAATCCATATGTTGAGTACTCATGTTTTAAAATGTGTACCTGACATTCTGTTCATTGCAGGTGAGACCAGAACCAAATTTATCATGTATAGCTGAGCAAGTGTGGTGGTCTTCTAGGACTCTAAAACAGAAAGAGAGTGTTTTCCTTAGGACGTTATGCACAAAGAAGCTTGACTTCCTCAGAGACTTGTGCAACCAGCGCAGTGAACTCACCCAACTTTCTGGAACTGTTTTGCATAGATATTCCAGACATAGCGGATTTTTTGTACTTGGATAGTTTTCACCTGCAAAACAAACCAGGGACAACAATACATGCAACACAGCAAACAAAAATGCTCCCAGGCTTGCTCACAGAGCTCAGCTAGGCATCCTCACTGGGATCAAGTACAGATAAAGGAAATTATATGGGCGCAAGGAGGGAGAGAAGACAGGATTGCATACACAGACTCCCTAGTTGAATTACAGGTTGGGATCCCCATCTCAGTGCAGGTTCCAGTAAACTGTACAGATCTTTAGGTCAAGCAAGTACAAAGCAGTGTTCTTTGTGAAGAAAGGAATAAACTCCACTCTGATTTCACAGAATGAAGGTAAGAGATCACTGATGCCATGGTGAGTACACAGGCAACTGGAAAAGCCTGTCTTCAGCCAACAGCTCCCTTGTCTTCTGTGTGGCTTTGAGGAAAGCAGAGGGCTTCGGGCCATTTCCAAGCATGGTGCTGAGTCCTTCAGCTGAACAGATGTGCCAACAGACAAGAAAGGCCATCCCAGGATACTGAGTCACTGCTAATGCCAAGCCCTTGCAGAGCAGTTATCCATTAGGAACACACACTGTCATTTATAACTTGCAAGAGGAGTCTGTCCTGTCCTGCGCAACAATAACGAAGCCTATTAGAGATAATGGCACTTCCTATCAGCTGGCAGAAGGCAGGGCTATACACCTGTACACATGAGTGATAAAGAAATCAGCTCCAGGGAACTCTCCCTACCCAGCACAATAAGCATTATTATAGGCCAATGAAATCTAGACTCAACTCATCCACTGACTCAAAATGGAGCTATAACCACAGTCATTAACTTAACGAGAGGTCTGGAGTTAGGATTTCATGCAATAGGAGGTGCAATTTCTGCAATGCTAAAAACTGGAGTGGGAAGCGAGGGACCCAGCTCCCTGTCAGAAGAGGTCCTTGGACAGCTCTTGGGCACTACACAAAACTCTGTGGACTTAGGTAGCTTAAATGGCAAAAACACTTCATAATTGTTTTATAAGTAGAAGCTTTTGAATTGCTAGGGAAGGATTAACCTGTTTTCTCTTTGCTGCTTTGAAATCTGGTCATTTCTATCTAGATGTGTTGATTGATATGAAAGAGGTGTTCAAAGGGCCTCTTATTTGAGAACATATTTGGCTGTTTTATGTTACCAATTTGATCCTCTAAAGAATGTCACAGACCAGTCTCCACTTTCTTCATATTGTGCCAGTTGATTAAACTAGCTGGCACTAAACTTTCCTAGGTACATTAATATATGTCCACAGCAGTATTAGCAACAGCTTTGCTCAGCTAAAGTCAGGTTTATCATGAAAATATTTACTAAAAATTGTTGTAGATATAAAAAGAAATGCTAGTAAGTTAGAAATTTATTTCCTGAAAGGGAAAATAGCTCTTTTCTGGATTCCTCGGTGCAGTGCTCCAGTATCTATAATCAAGAGCCAGATATTAGCAAACGTATCATTTTGCATTCCTATTGCTCACACAAACTTAACGTCATGCTAAGCAAGGCATATAACTGAACTGTCTGGTACTTGTTCTAGACATGGGATAATTACATTTACTCAGCTCATGAGGGACATTGAGATCTGCTTGGATCAATCATTTGTCCACCTTTTCCCCAGTGTCTCACTGGGATCTCAAATCTAAGGAACTGGCAGAGACCAGGATACATTTTTGCAAGAACAGTTGACAGTGATTCCTGTTAACCTGTTTCCAGCAAATGTACTTCGAAGCACAAATTGGTGCATGCAAAGGCAAGGAAGCAAAACGTGTTGATGAAACATTTCTGGAAATACTGATGTAGCTCAGGCACTTTTCTGTTCTATTCCCCATCAGCTGCATTCACCCCTGTTTTCATTTTACTGAGGCAGCTGCATTCGGTTCTGCACAGTCTCCTTTCAGACACATAGTCACCCCTAAATTCCCTGATTCCTATGCTAGAAGTGATTTTTTTTATTTGGAACTCTGATTCTTCACTGCCAACCCCAGTCTCCTGAAGCTCTTCTACTTAAAACATAGGTTTTCTCTCAGAAATAGTGAGAATTCTCTTTTCATAACCCCCCTCAGAATATGAGAGGATTTTTACAGAGGCAAGTACAGTTGAATACAGTTCTCTTCTTTTTCCACAGCTCACTGTGTTCCTCAAGCTGCAAGATTCTTAGCTGGATATGTTTCAGAGCTCACTTTCACTCTATGAAGCATGGCTGAGATTTGCCATCATCTCCCAGATACTGCAGGGAACACTTTACTTACTTGCAAACTTGGCTTCATTATGGCTTTGCTGAAGATTGAGTCTTCCTCAGCAGCTGGATAATCTGATCTACTTTTGATAAATGCAGACACAGAGATCCATGTCACAGTCTTACGAGAATAAATCCGAAAATCATCCTAAGTGAGTATAGAAGAGAAGTGTCACAATTTTCCCCAAACCCAGACTAAACTCACTTTCACGTTGCAGTTAATGATTACAGTAACCTTTCTAGAGCACTGCTCTGGCTTTTTTTAAGGATTAACCAACAGAAGCCTCCCAACACTTGTGACTGAGAGAAAATCATTAGAACAGGAACAGAACCACCATCCTGTAAAAATGTGAGTACTGCAAATACTTCAGTGACCACAGGTCTGGTGTTTGGCTGATAAGGATGGAATGTGAACACCCAGGTCAAGATCTAGGACAGGCAAACAGCCCAGGACAATCTGAGATGCAGTGACCGTACAGTAAAGGGAAGATCAAAAGGAACACAGCGCTCTGCTGCAAAATGGATGTTTAGTGCCAGTACCTTTACACAGTCACTCCTGAGTTAACATTTCATTGGAAGAAATGTGCCAGCACCATGCCTTCCTTATGGGACCTTAGACAAGCTCTTACCACAAACGGAGTTCATGACCTTCCCATTTTTTGTAAAGTAAATTGAACATTAGAACTGCCTGATAACAGGTGTCGGTAGCACAGTCTGAGACATTAGAGCAACTACTGTAGTGAGTGGCCTCATGCCAAGTTTCAGTCCCAAACACTGAACTACATGCATTAAAATCAACTGTGAGACTGACTTACATTCTGTGTGTGAGCAATTTTGCAGTTATGAAACTTCAATCAGAAAAGGGAACAGTAAAAAAGATTTCTGTACTAAATATGAGTCCTTTGGAATAATTTAAGTGTTAAGAAAAAGAACTTTAATAATGTTTATATATCTTATTTATTTCACCACTTTTCTTCTTAAACTGGTCTTTTGAGTAGAATAACGTTTATTTTCTGATATTTATCTTTAATTTAGATTTCAGAATGAGTAGACATTGGGATGCAGATGGAGATGGGAAAGAGTGAATAACACAGGTGTTCATTATTCAAACTAAAGTGAATCAAAATTCAATAACAAAAGTGAGTTAATAGGCTCTTATATTGCAATTGCAGAGATGATGACGACTTAAGAATTAAGGTTTTATGTGAAGCAAAAGATAATTCCAAGGATCAAGATGATGAGATTACTTGTATCCTCATTAGCAGTAGCCATCACATTTGAGAACTGATATAATCAGAATGTAGCAAAACACAACAAAACTGTCATTTTAACACAAAGAATCATGAAGGAAATCTGAAATTTTCAAACACCCAGAGCATACTTTGAGAAAGCTTCTTGATAACAAGAACGTACAATATGATTCAATTCCTATTTAATTACGCAAAGGATCATTTTAAAACTCATTTATTTGAAAAGTGCTTGGCATGGCACATCTTTTTAAAATTACACACAAGAATAGGTAATTAAAAATGCAAACTGAAGATTAAAAAGGGATATTAACCCTAATATGATGTTTTTTAAAAAAGAAAAAACATACCCCCAGGCTATTAGAATGCAGATTGTTTCATTATAAAGTATTCAACAGGCAGATCTGTGATTTTCAAAACCTGGGATTTTAACTGCATGCTTCTCTGCTCATTTAAGAAGGCAGCTCAAACACAGAGGCAGCAAGTGATCCATTTTGCAATTTCAAATGTTGAAAATGCCATTGTTCAGGAATCTTTGAAGCAGAACAAATCAAATTTCTGGAAGTAAACCAACCCTGCCAGCTCCTAGAGTATTCAGGCTCAGCTGAGATTCAGAACCAAGTCTCAGTTTGCTTGTTTTACTGTTGCAGCAGCTTCCACGAAATACAACCAGAGTTTGTGTATGTTGCAGTGCTTCAGTTCAGTCCTCAACAGAGACCTGTATTAGGACTAGAAAAATGTACCAGCTCTGAAAGCATTAACTGCAGCATTGCAAGCTTATTGGGCATGGGGAAGGACTGATGGAAAATGGAAATATAGAGCCAAGAAAACAAGCAGTGTAAGCTTGCCCTCTTCTGTGTACTGATCCCTCATGACACACTTGGACGCTGCTGGGGATAGTGCTAGACAAATCTTTAATTTGGCCCATTAGATAAATTTTGGCAGGGAGGGATATCTTTGCCAGAACAGCCCAGCAAGGGAAAAAGAATCTGCTGGATCCTGCCCGACAAACAGATGCTTTAGAATCTGAGCACAAGGCTACAGTGTAGAAAGCACAGGGATGGTAGAAGGGAGGAGGAAGGACTGGGAACAAATGACAGTCTTGAAACCACAGATATTATGGGTTTTATCAGCCCAATGTCTTTCCTCTTGTCCGATCAGCTGCTACCCTCCATTCTCATCTTCATCATACACGTAATTTGTGGAATACTTGGAAGTTCTTTAGATCAACAATGGTACACATAAGATATTATTGCAGGAAACCAGCAATGTAAGAGATTTCAGCTAACTGGATACCTTACAGTTAACTCACCTTCCACATAGCTACATACTAGGGACTAATTTAAAGATTAAAGTAGGCACCTACTGTTGTTCTAAGCAGAACAATATCCGCTTCTTCCAGGCTGCATCGGATGCAGTTTACCCACACATCCCACTCTGGCTTCCAGTAAAACAGCAGCCTCAGAGCCCCACAGGACAAGATGTGTCCAGCAATGCAAAAGGCCTTTCGGCAGCCTTGAGTTTTGTAGCCAAATATGTCCTGTACAGCAAAGAGAAAGGGAAAATCATTACTCTTTCTCCTAAAGAAATGCCTGGAATACTATACCTTCCTGTCATTCACTGCTATCCCATAGGTACTGTTAGGTAGGGTACTGTGAAAAACAAGCCATAGAACTTGTATTTGGCAGCTTTACATGTCTTAAACATGATGACCAAAAATTTGCATCTTCAACAGAACTTTTCATCCACCTTCACAAAATCCAGATTGCTGTAGCCTGACTACTATTTTTACGTAGTTGTGAAACTTGGCATGAGACACTGTTCTGTGTGTGCATAAGCAGGAATGATAACAAAATATAGAGGTTCAAACCTTTATTCCAAGTCAGGAATGCAGATTTGGCAGTCAGATTTTTTAAGGTCCCTGGGTCAGACAGCTGAAGAGCTTAAGTACATCTGCACCAGGGGATGGCGAGTGATCAGTGCAGAGCTGCTGCATTAGAAGGGCTGCTCCCTGCCCTAGCAGTGATCTGCTCTAATGCCCCTGCACTTCAGAGACTCAGCCAGTGTCTCTGCTTGGTGCTGCAAGAGACGCTGTGTGCCTGCACCAGCTGGAGCTGCTGTGCACAACTTGGCACAGATACAGCTTTTGTAGCTGTAACCATCTTCCATGACAGCTCCAGTATGGGGATTTTGGAGCTTACTAATGTGCCATTGGCCTAACATCATAATAATAATAATAATAATAACAACAACAATAATAATAATAATAACAACTGTTAGTAAGAACATCTAATGAACACCTGCAGAATGCTTTACACGTTCAGAGGGCCAAAGGAAGCTACTCATTTTAGTTGTATGAGTAAGTATTATTAGTCCATTTTTAAAGCTGGGGAAATTGTTACAGTGAGGCAAGGTGACTTGCCCAAAACATCAAAGAGATGTCTGTCAGCATTGCATTTTAAGAGCTGCAGGTCTTGGTACCGTGGCCAAATTTTCCCTCAGTACTGCTAGCAGGGACTTAGTAAACGTGAAATGAAATGTATACAGTGAATTTATAGAGGGAATGGGAGATTCCATGGCTGCAACCACATCAGGTGACCAGGAGAATTTGCTAACATAAGAGTTAAGGTTCCTCAATTCCTTATTTTGAGTATATCTGCAGCAACTGTGCAATCTGCTTCTGAGGATCAGATATCTGCAGCCACAGATATTGCAAGATCCATTTATAAGGTGAGAAGAAAAGGCAATGTAATTGTAAGGATGACTAATGCATAATTCCTGGTTCTGTGCTGGTGTCTTTGCTTGTTATGTGAAATGCAGGCCCTGCCCAGTGGTTCCACATGCTGCCTCGGCACACCTGCTCTGTGGCATTCTCCAAAAGACAGACTCTGTCATCCTAAGCAATCTCCAAGAGGTTTCTAAGGGGAAGAAGTTGGCAACTGTAAGGAAAAAGTATGGTAAACAACACAGGGAAGTGTCCTGCACTGCACAGGACCTGGTTATACCACCTGCGAGATGCACACACAGCATTTTCAAAGGCTTCTATAATCTCTGAGCAGACCGAGAGAATAAGGCAACTCTGCAGCAGATAGAAGGAAGCCCATGGAGGGCAGCAGACAGGCAAGGTTGCTAGGAGGTAGTTGGCGTGGCAGTCATGTGCAATTAATATTCACATGCTCCTATAAACAAGTAGAGGGTCTCCATTCAACTCTCTCTAGTTGTAAGCTTAACAAAAAGGTTAAAGAAATAGTGTCAGCACCAGCACACAGGATAGTACATAGGTCAATGTGAACTTAACTCTTCACAGCAATTGCTTACTAGCAAGATCCACATGCTTAGACCCAGACTTCACAGGCTGTCAGCAAGGCAAAGGATCTCCCAAGGAGACAGAGATGCCTAAGGCAAGAATTGTTAAAAGAACACACCTTCAGACTTCCTCCAGTATATGGCTGGACCTGGAACAACTGGAATAATATTTTCAAATTGGGATGGGCATGAATATCAGGGTGGGGAAGAACAGGATTGCTGCTATGTGCATCTTGCTTCTGCTCATGAATCATTCCTTTAATTTTCAGTTTTTGTGTCTTACACCCAATGTCTGAGAAGTCAGGAAGGCTGCAGCTAATGGAATTAAGAAGGGAGAGGGTGGGTGCTCTGCATGTGATTGGCAGCCATTTGAGAACATCTTCTGTTGGCAGTGTTCTTCTCCACTGAAATGTTCAATGATTTCCCAAGCCTGATACAACAACATAACCAGAGAGCTAGAGCAAACTCAGTATTTCTCTGTATTTTTGCCTAGGAAACCATGCACCAATATATGAAAATAAATATCCTGAGTCCCCCTATGCCAGCATATGT
The DNA here is from genome assembly GCA_013398055.1 of Ifrita kowaldi. Lineage (NCBI taxonomy): Eukaryota > Metazoa > Chordata > Aves > Passeriformes > Cinclosomatidae > Ifrita > Ifrita kowaldi. The sequence continues at coordinate 48,597 of VZRS01012187.1, forward strand.
TTTAAGGCCTTTTTTTTTTTCCAGAGTAGTTTCAACTCAAAAAGTGATTTGAATCCATAGATTCCAAGATTCTCCCCAAAACCAAGCATGCATCAGTATTCCTCATCTTGAAAAACAGAAGAGAGGCAAAAAAGGAAATTAGCTCATCTTGGAAAAATACACCTCTTTAAGATATCCATTAACACTGTGTGCTGGATCTTGCTGCTTCTCACAAGGGACATGCCTGAGACAGAGAGAGAGACAGATAGATAGAGGGATACCATTGAGCTGTTCTGACCCTTCAAGGGCATGATCTGCCACATGAACAGAGATGTTGGTTCAGGTTTGTTGGTTCGTGTCTTGATGAGTGTGACATTTCTGAATACAGCCGTTCCGGAGTTCTACAAGGAGTAAGCTGGGAAAGAATAAACATCAGATGTTAACTGATGCATCTGGACGTCCATGAAGGGTTCTATTGCCAAAGCAAATCATTTCGCATGGTTTGGAAATGTCTGGACCAGGTTACCTGGGCCACATCACTGAGAAGTAAAGCAAGGCAAGGAAATAGAATGAGCTCCAAACTTGACTTGTGCCAAAGTTTGCTGAGCCGGAACCTTTCAATGCTTAACTTCAGTACAGAATGTTCTGTTAGGTTGAGGAGTTTTTTCTCACTCTGTGCTTTCAGCTGGAAGGATTATAGCAATGAATGCTGCATTCATAAAAAAAAAAATAATACATAACTCCTTGTTGAAGCAGAAACTTCTCACTTGTCAGCTAAGTCAAAATGAAATTCTTTAGAAGAATTCTCAAAACTATAAAAAAGGTGAACATTAGACCCATAACAGAGGTATCCACAATGCACATGAAGAAGGGAGGAACAGGCACATACATGATGCAGGTTTATTTAGCCACATGAACAACTTAGAGTAATTAGGGTTTAGAAATTCTTGAAGCTTATTCAGGACTCACTCAGCCTCTGCTACAAAGACCTCCGAGCAAATGCATGTCCACTATGGCAAACAATACTTTCAAGGCTGGCAGAAGTCCTCGTGTTGATGTCACCAGTAAGAGCATGTCTGACAGGTCAGTTTTATGTTGTTAAGGAAATAACTTTTGCTGTGTTTCATTTTGTTGTGCTGGTGCACACATGCTTCTTTTGAAGAGGGGTCTGATGACTACAGATTTGCACCTTGACAACTTTTCTAATGTATGAACAGGTTTTTAGCATTCAGTGATGCATTTGGCATATAAAACATTTCACAGTCAAATAATCTGGGTTCTTGAGTGCACCAGACTAGGAGATGGTGGAAAATAAAGTGAAGATTAGCTATCTGTAAGACTCCAAAGGGCTTCTCATTATCTCATAGAAGGTAACACCATCTACAAAATAGGCTGGTATACCGAGTTAATCTCATCTCTGTAGAATAATTTTTAATAAATTGTAATGTATTGTAAAATTTGTTTCCTCATCTGTTAACATCCCTTTTCTCTTGAGACTTGCAACAGTCAGAAGTGACTAACAAAATGGTTTGACTTGTGAGTGAAGGGTCTAAGAAGGGGCCTGGATTATTGGACAGAAAAAGCTGCCAGACCTGCTCAGTTGACAAGAAAGGTTCTTAGCTGCTTTTACAATCACACAAAGCCAGCATTCAAGAGCTTATCACTCCAGAGTCCAGCAAGTCTTTGTTACTTATGTTTAAAAGAAAAATTGCCTCTAACTGCCAGGTCATCTGCACAGCAGAATTTAAATGCAAAAGTCAAACAAATTCAGGTACCTTTTTCTTTGGTGAAAACAAAGCCTGTAGCTACCATCAGGAAGCCTAAACAGTGGCTATGAATTATCATATTTCTGGCAACGCCAACACCAGGTACCCTATTATGACCAACCTGTTGCTATAACAACAAATAGGATTAGACTTGAAAGACTGGCTAAGATTCACAAGGAATTTAATAACTGAATCTCATTCTTACCAACCAGAACCTGTTTCATCAGAGGTTTGTTCCTGTTCTCTCCGAAACCAGTAGCAACATTCACTATTGTTTCATTAGCAACAAGATTGTACCTTTCAGATTTTATTTCAGTTTTAGAAGTTACATTTTTCAGATTCAAGGTATATAAAATTCCTGTATCAGATCCCCTTCAGAATTGTGACATCTCAAAGGAGGCAGACAGCTGCCAAGATGCAGCTGTAAACTGGGGTTCACCAGCTGACTGAGTGCAGTTCTCCCATTCCTTCAGCCACAAGCAGTGGGGGAACACACGCTGAAGACAGGCTTCTGGCAAATCCTCCCCAAAGCAGTAGCCTGTCAAAGTCTATCAAAATCTTTTGCACTGCAAGACTTAAGCTTCACACTTTAGGTTTTGTGCAAAGGTAATGATTATTCCCAAGCTGTGCAGAGAAGAGCATCAAATTGGGCAGAGGGCATAAAGCTGTGTTTTTTCTTCCTATTCCACAGTAAATGTACTCCGCAAGAATGTCTTCAAGCAGATTTTTCTGAAGGGAAGCATACTATTTGCCCTCTCTGAGGCAAGCTGCTGTGTCCAGAGTTCTCTCACACTACTAAGATCTTTCTGGTACTACAAATGGTTATGGAGAGAGAGTTTATCTCATGCTCTGAATATACTTTGCTAAGTTTTAGCTGTGTAGCAGAAGAGTGAACTTTAATTGGAGCAAATGTTCTGCAGCAAAGTGAAGTAATCGCAAAGACATATACAAGGATATACAGGTATACAGGTTAGATTTCCTAAATCAGAGTGATTACTCTTAAATCCAGAACTATCTAGCACCTCAGCTGTACCAAGAAATGGAAATACAGAAGAAAACTTTAAAGATTTCTTCTCATTAGAGCTCCCCAACTTTTCTCAGCAAATTGGACAGCTGGTTCAACACGGAAGCATTGCACATCCAGAGTTCAAATGAATTACTTGCATGCTTTCAGATTACTTGAACTATTCCACTCTGGAAGAACTGGCACTTGCACAATGTCAGCTGTTACATTATTAGACCAAGTGATTTGATCTTGTTTGAGAAATCAAGAACTGCTTGTTAATAATTTGGTTCAAGTAGATTAAACTGACTATTGAACACAACATCAAAAAATATTTTTTGTGGCTTTGAATTTAAAAAAAGATGCTGCAGGGTCATGGAGATATTATGTGCCACTGCCAGTCATTGTGGTTGCCAGTAATTTAAATATGCTATTTTAACAAAGAAAGAACCTCTGCATATAATTCTCTTTACCTCATGTATTCTTCTTCACTCCTCTACTTAAATAGAGCTTTCTTTGTCTCTTTCTTCACAACTACTCTCATTTACATATTACTTTCTTTTTTTCTTTCACACAAATACACACATTAGCTGTTCTCTTCTTCATACATTGCATACATTGCTTTTTTTTCTCATCCTCTTACAGTACCTCATACATCCTCATGAGTATCTTCCTCTATCTCATACTCATAGTCTTTTTCTCTCTTACATAAATGTAACAAACATACATGCATTGCTGCCTAATTTAGCATAATTTGGCTATAGTTTTAATTGCATTTACTACTCAAGTGCTTCACAAGTCTTTTTTCTTTGACTTCCATTTGGGAACCCCAGGTGAATGAACACTGCTCATGCTCACTGCAGGCACGGAGAGCACAGCAACTGCCAGACACTCTGGATTCATAGTGGAGACTGACCCAACACTGGGCACACACACCAGCTTGCATGGAAAACCTCAGACTCACAGTGCAGATCCCTGAGCACCACATTCAGGACACATGGGCGCAGCGTGATACTGCTGAGAAACAAGAACATCATTGGGATAACTGGCTCCATACAAGCACAGCTTGGGTGTCCCACTAGTGCACAGCTGGAAGTGAACATTCAGGGTACAATAGTGTGACTGTACACAGCACCAGACAATCCACTTACACCTAATTAGTTCCAGCTCAATTCTGGCATTGCTAGTGACAGCATCAATAGTGGTGAGAGCACAACAAGCTGTTTATAGTCCTAGAAGGACACGGCAGGGTGGAGCAGAGACACAAACACAGCAGCTGTTTGGAGCTGGGGAGCAGTGGCACATCAGCACCAGGGCTAGAGCCAGGAGCAGGGTGCTGCCAGCAGGTTTAGTAACTGGGTGGCAGAGCCAGTCGGGTTCTGCATTACACGGAGCTAATTAGTCCCCACCCTCGGAGCCAGTGCCTTGTGCTTCCTGCACTGCTCTGTTCATGCTGCTGGGTGACTCTGTACTGCATTCTCCAGCACATCCCAGATTACCCAGGTTTGCATTACGCAAAATGCGGCATCTCTCCTTGCCTGGATGGCTGGGAGAGATGCCTGAAAATCTACATTTGTCTTTAGAGATAACAGATAGCCATGTCTGCACATGACACAGTCTCTTTCACTAGAACAGGACTCTCAGTGAGGAAATTTTGAAGACTTCTCCAGGATTTCTGAAAGTGAACAGTTGTGTCAACTTGTAAGTGACTGTGTTTCAATAGTTTTGCTGTCGTACACCCAGAAATCCTGCAAGCACTCACAGCAGAGCTCCAGTGGCTCTGCAGCACAGGAGTTTTGAGAAGCACTGCATTTGCCAGATATGCCTAAGAATTGTTGTACAGCTGCATCGTGGATCTGACATCTCCAGCAGAATCTATTAGAGGGGCAGAATCCATGTGAATAGCTGACACACAGTAATGCCAAAGCAGCTCAGAAGCACTGAATTCACTGCAGTAGTGCACTGGCATTACTATTTAAGAGCAGTGCCATGCAGGAGACCAGATATTTTGTGTAAACATAGGACTTACTTCCAGATGTTACAAAACGCATGCAAACACATTTCTCCCTGGGAAACTCCGGAAAGAAATACAGTAGTTCTGTATTTAGGAATCCCAGCTTCAGTCTGAGATAGAGACTGCCAATTGAGACTGAGATTGCCAATTCAATAGACTGCATTTGCCATTAATTTATGCAAATATAACGTGTTTTTATGTTCTGGAGAAAGCCAAGGTTTCCAGTTTTCTAACTGGAACTGATCCTGGAGATTCAGCTGTCAAATGGTTGGGGACACTGGTCTAGCCCATCCCTCAAGCTCATATTAAACCACCTCCATCTAGATTTGTAATACCACATGAATAATCTATTAAGCCATCCCCTGTTGGAGGGGATAACCAGTTAAATTCAATGGACACAACCAACCTTATTTTCTTTCTGCTAAAAAAAAATTATATCCCTTTCTAACTGTATGTTTCTGCCAAGGAAACACCCCAACTAGCAATAACTCAATTACAGTCTGTAGTACTTTACTGCAGAACACGTGCCACCTTCTGCTTCAAGCTGAGGAAGACCTAGACAGAGATACAACTCACCATCTCATTCTCTTCTCCCTGGTTAAGCTGTGCATAATGGTTCTTGGCAGGATTTTCCCCCATGAAATGACCCTCTGGAGACTTTCTAGAGCACCCTCAGGACAGGTCTTCAGCATAGTGTGCTTGAACTTCTACATTGAGGAAGTGCTCTAAGTACACACCTTCCTTATAATTCTGATGATGTTTGAAGTAGGGAGCTCCTCCCTCTCTGGGGTTAGCAGGTAACACTTTATCCCTCCTCCCTCCATTCTGTTGTTGGAGTTTTGCAATTGTGAGGGTTCACATAGAATTCACTCAAGAACAATGCAAGAAAGAAAATGTTTAATCTTACAAGTGTCTGCCACAAGATGACTCCAGGGCATAACTCTGGTAAGTGCATGCAAGCGCTGTTGGCATGAAACTTTTAGGGGAGGGCAAGAGGGGAGTATTATTCTTCAAGAGATTATGGAATCACTGGAGACCAGGAGTGTGTCCAAATAAGAAACAAAATAGGCATTGCTGTTGTTAACACTCTTAGCAACCAGTCTGAACTAAGTGTCCAGCAGTGATCCCCACATATGCCATGGAAAATAAATCAAGTTCTGGCACTGTAAAAAGGGGCCCCAGTTCGTGCAGGTGGATTTATGCACTGACTGTGTGTCAGGATTCAGCCAGGTAGGATCTGTAACCAGGTCCTTTATTCATTATTGAGAATATCCTCACAGAATGTTTTCTGACCTCACTATATAGCTTTGGGAGATATCACTGAGGTTATTTACTCACTCCTGGGGAAAACTGGAGTTTCCCATTGATATCAGTAAGCTGGATAAGATGTCTCTGACCTTTAAATCAGAGCCAAAAGGAAGCTGGCAGGAAAACAACACTGGGAGTTTTACCACCTCCTTTTTTTTTGGGCTGCATTTGCTGGTTAGTCTCATGATTCATTCCCATTTCACTACTATTTCCTTGTACTTTGATACTTTTTAAGAAGTTACACAAGAAATATTTTAGGAATGAGGTCAGGAAAGGCAAACCTGTTCTTCCAGCAAGTATATTAAGAAAACTAAAATATTACTTCTAGGGTGACTGAAACAGACCAAAAGGTATCAAGTTAGTTCCCATTCCTCAGCATTTTGCTGCCATGAGGCATGGACTTGTACAAATCCGTATCTCAAGCAACAGGAAAGACCACTGCCTACCCCCCAGTGGGCAGGCTCAGAGAAACTGAAAAGGCAGAAATGCAGGAAAGAGAGAAGAGAAAATTAAGGAATTAGGTCAGTTAATACAAACAGATATGCACCTATGCACACAGCACAGGGACAGATGTGTTTGAAAATGCTGGTGATAAGCACTGGAGCCAAGTTGTTCAGCCTTGGCACCTACGACACTTCCAAAAGGAGCCCAGACCAGAGGCTGGACTGACAAGGATACATCTCTACTATGCTGTGTAAGGGTGATACATTGCAAAAGATCAAGGAGGAACAAGGTTCTCTCCATACCCAGATTCATTGCTACTCTCTCCTTCCTCCCACTGCAACTGGCTCTGAGCATCTCAACTTACCATTTTATTCCTCTGGGACCGAGCAAAGGGAGCTCCAGTTATCACACGCGAGCCACAGTTTTAAACTAAAACTTTGAAAGAAAGAACCTAATTAATTCCATTTCTGATAAACCTGATTACATGTGAAAAATTAAGCATTGCTATCTAGAAGCTGTAACAGACAGGAAACAACTGCAAAGGTACCTTTTCTAAGGCAGGCTGATGATTTTGGGAAATGATTCAGTATTTTGGGAGGTGCCAGGGGTGAAAAACAGGACTGTCACACATGCTTTTTCTGCCTGGTCAGCTTTTGCTGCTTTCCCAAACATCAGCCTTGCTCTTTCTAGTGTCTGTTGCAGACTAGGGTGCAGCAGGGGTCCTTGGTTGCTCTGTCCCACCAAAGCAGGGTCTCCAGGGGAGAATAAAGGCTCATACAATCTTTTCACTATTCACAGATTTATTCCAGCTCCAAGGTGTTCTGCACTCCTAGAGAACACCCTTATAGGGGTATTTATACCTTCACAACTGAAAACAAAGAAAAGACAGATTAAAGGTGCAAAACGTTCATCATTTCCATCATTTGACAATATGTGATAATATTTAATTGAAGTCTATTAATCCAGAACCAAAGAAGATGGAGACAGTTCTTCATTTTCTTAAGCATGTTTACCATCTCCTGGAGAAAACACCTCTAAAGCAGCCTCAATTGGAACCTTTAGTTATATGATGCTCTCTACTGCTCAGAGTAAGAATTACATACTATTTATTCATAAAAAGTTATTTGCTAGCATGTCCTATGGAGTATCATCACTCTTAAATTGAAACTTGCCTTTAAAAAATCATACATAAATCACGAAAACAACTGGTCAAGCTAAAATATAAAGCAAAGTAAGATTTAAAATATAGTCCCTAAAACTTATAAACAAATAGTCACAAAGTGGGCAAGCAAGAGACAAAACCACGTGCCTCACCTCATCCCAACAACTTTTATCTCAGTCCTGAAAATACATGTAAGTATTATGTCATCCTTGTGCAATATTTTTTTGCTTTGAAAAATCCCACAGTATAAACAGAAGCCTGACCTCTAAAGTACCCCAAATCTCATTTTCTGTTTCTGCACGCGACACCCAGTTCTGGCCACATTACAAAAAGGAAGCTCTGAATCAACTGGTGACAGTCTTCAGGAGAGCACCGAGAAGAATGACAAAGGAGTCATAAAATATGGAAGAGGAACTCAGGGTTGTTTTATCTAAAGAAAAGGAGACTGAGAAGAGTCACGGCAACAGTTTTCAAACATATAACTGGAGAACGTAGTATTATCCATGTCCACTGTGTACATGTTACAAGAAAGATTCAGGCACAGGGGAATACTTTCTATTAAAGTCAGCAAGCACTGGCAGTGCCAGGTGAACCCCCCAATGTCTGTGGTCTTTAGGGACAGGTGTGGCATGCGCTGCTCAGAAATGACCCAGCCAGAGGTGATCCTGTGTGAGAGCACACGGACGGAGCTGATGAACTGTCCTGGTGCCTCCTTTGCCTCCCGCTTCAATGTGGCTGAAAAAAAACCCCAACAACTCACAGAAGCCCACTGGGAAACACCTTGTGTTTTCCAGCTTTCAAGGCAGCGCTGCCACCCATGTCACGCACTCCCCAAGCACAACAACAGCTGGGGACTCATCAGAATCTTATCTGTAACAGCATGGAAGACCCTGGCAGCACCATCCGGGGTGGGCTTCACCTCACCACCCTCTCCAGCCCTGCCCCGCCGGGCCGGGCCGCGCTGGGCTGCCCGAGAGCAGCCAGGGACGAGGCCCCGAGGCGATCGCTGGGGTGTGAGGGGGGCACAGAGCCCCGTGTGGGGGATCCAGGACCCCGGTGTGAGGGATCCAGGATCCAAGTGTGACGGACCCAGGAGCACGGTGTGAGGGATCCATGACCCCGGTGCAGGGATCCATGATTCAAGTGTGACGGACCCAGGAGCACGGTGTGAGGGATCCATGACCCCGGTGCAGGGATCCATGATTCAAGTGTGACGGACCCAGGAGCACGGTGTGAGGGATCCACGATCCACGTGTGACGGATCCAGGACTCCCCGATTTTCCCCTCCTGACCGACCAGCCCCGCGGTGCCCCCTCTAAACCCTCCCTCCTTCTCCGCCGCCGAGCCCGGAACCTTTGCGCGGGGAGGTGTGGTTTCCGGCGGGCCGGGCCACGCGGACCGCGGTGTCCGGAAGCGGCTGCCCCTGCCCTTGCCCTCAGCCCGGCCGCGCTCCTGCGGCTCCCGGGCCGCTCCCCGTCCCTCCCGGCCCTTAGGATGTGGCGGACGCGGGCAGCGGCGGCTTGGTAAGCGGGACGGGCTCCGGCAGGCTGCGGGCGGGCCTGGCAACCGCGGGGGAGGCGGAGCAGCACAGCGGGTTGGGGTGCGAGGTGCGGGTGTGAATGGCGCAGGGCTGGGCCTGAGGCTGCTGCAGGCGGCAGCCTGGTACCCCCAGGCTAGGCAGTTTCCCATCCTCCGGCTGCCCTGGGAGGACCCTGGGGGAGGTGGTGCATGTAGAAGGGAGCTGCTTCTCCCGCATTCTCTCCCTGGGGAGCTTGGGCCGCTTTCGTGTCCAGGTGTTGTCCCTCCCAGCAGTTGCCTTGCGTCCCGCTTGTTTTCCATCGTTCTACTGCACCATTCCAGGCTGGAGCAGTGCAAGGGAATTGGGGATAACAGCACGATGTTCCTTGGCAAATTTCATAGTCGAGGAGTGGTTTGGGTTGGAAGGGGGAGGTGAAGATCATCTAGTTCCAGCCCCTGTTTGGGAGCAGCAGTAGGAAAATAAGCGTTGTCTAGTGCTGAATGAGAAAGAACATGCTACCGTGCATTTTGCTGGGTTACGTTTGCCTTGTAGTCACAGGCATAGCAGGCCACTTTTCTGTGTTGGACAAGACATTTATAATCTCAGTGCAGGTTGCAGGCCTGTAATCAGGCAGAGCTACTCATGTCTGGAAGGATAGTTTTTGTTATTGTTAAAACCAAATTGCAGAGGCTTGAAATTTGGAACTCATTAAGTATTTCAGTTAATGGCATTGTTCTGCCGTCCTTTTCCATCTGACTGTAGTTTTCAGTGAAAATCTCAAGGTGATTTTTTGGTCAGTATTCATCAGGAGGTTTAGCAGCAGAGAGAGAGAAGAAATAGAAAATAAAAGTTTTGGTGTAGTGGGGGTTTTAAAGAATTATGAGATTTCGGATGTACAAGTAAAGCAGTTGAGTTTGAAATATGCAACAACACTCAAAAGGAAATTGTGGATGGAGGTTTTGCCAGAAGACTGGTGGAATTCAATTTTTCCTTCAGTTTAAACACACAGACTGAATGCTGTGAAACACAATGTTTTCTGAAAGAAAAAACACAGAGAAGAAAGTTACATAATAATAATACTACACAAAATGCCTTTAGACCAGGTGAAGACTAATAATTAGGAGTTACTGCCATACTGTGTGCTACCACATGGTCTCTGCTGAAAATAATAAATATCTGTGAAATGGTAATGACTGCAAAACAAAATAAAGAACAGCCCAGTCATCAGCATGCTTCATACAGGCTTATCACACCCTGGTTTAAAAACCTGGTTTCAAAAGTGGGAAACAAAACATTTCAAATGTGGAGGCACTTTTGTATTGGTTCTATTCGTAGTTAATTTCTGAGCCTCTTGTAATTCTGTGTCCAAGAGAAGAAAGTTGTTACTGGTTTAAGGATTGTTGTGCTCCTGCTTATTAATCTCTTTCTAGGTTCTAAGTTTCTTATTGCCAAGGCCCAGCCTTACAGAGGTAGTTTAGTATAGCAGCAAAGGGTGTCCTTCACAACCACAGTGGCTTAGGAACGAGGACTTGCAGAGCAGTCTCTGGAGCTCCTTTATTGAGCTTTCCATTGCACTAAAGGATATTGCTAAATGTAGATCTTCAGCAAAATTGGTCTTTAAAAGAGAAAAATGTCTGAATTCTGGTTTCTATCTTATCTTCCAAAAGCTCAATTTCTGGATTAAAAGTCCTTTTTATAACAAAGTCTTTCACTTCTTTGGACATTGAGAACATGCCTGGTATCTCTAGTTGAAAATCTCGAGGCAAAGACCTGTATAGATCACATAGAGCATGTTATTAGAAAATGTAGTATTTGCCACTGAGTATGATTCACTTGTTCTCTTTAAAATCAGTTCATTTTAAATGTTTTAGGATTATGGGATTGATAATTTGCCATTTCAGTGGTGTGAAGCACTTTCTTTTTTTTTGTATTTGACCCATTTGTAAGTAAATGCATTTGATAATATTGAAAACCCTGAAAAAAGCATCAAAGGACAAGCTTTCATTTCAAACTTTAAAATTTCAAGCCTGTAACGTCACACATATTTTGCATTACCAAATGATTTAATATCAACCATTCTGATATGATGGTACATCCAAAAAGTTACAGAAGAAATTACATTTTTCCAAGCAGTTGTCTTTTCCCTGAACTAACAAAATTACCTCAAACCCTTGCAGTGTGCAGAAAGCACACAAGTTTTATTCCAGGCCATGTGTTTGCAGGCAGGATTGATAAGGCTTCTGTGTTTTAACATGTGCTGAGCTCTGCTTTCAGAGTCAAATCTTCCAGACTTTTCCCTCTTAAGTCTGAATTCCTTCATGAAAGCATCAAGACACATGGTTGCAGCCATCTCCAGAACTGATCTCGTCTATGCGTGACCCAAGACAAAACCATAGTCTTATAATCCTAGAATTCACAGCAAGTGTAAGGACCTGAAAGATGTCATTAAGCACATGCTTCAACTCCAAAGGAGAATCTGCTTTGCCAAAATAGGACAAATGTATTCTATGAAGGATTTTTTTCTGTGTATTGGGTTTTTTTAAAGTTTGAAAACCCTCTACAAGCTTAGTGTTCTCTAAAAGTTCATTTAGAGACTAAGGCAAAACTGTTCAGTTTTCTTGTATGTTGCAAGTCTTCTGTGCACTCAGCCCAAACAATGCTTTAGCACACACCTGTTATTTGCATTATTACAGTGTGAAAGTTAAATGTAATTCATAACAGACTTCAGAATTTGTAGTTAAGGTTTTGTGTCTGTAATCACTAAAAATACTATACCCATTAACGATGTTTGCAGCTTTTTATTTTCCTCATCAGCATAGCAGTAGTAGATGGAAATTGTGCATTCAGGGTGATGTAGTAAGATTATCCATAACCAGCTAAAATGTAGTGTGAATTGCTTCTAAAGAGGTGTTTGAGTTAATGGTGTGTTGAAGAAATCAGTAAAAGTTTTTATTTCTTTCCTTTTAGTGTCATCTGCAGGAGTTTAGCAAATAGCAGCTATGGAATAAAAAGAAAATCACCGCTTCAAAACCTGCATCTTGTTTCCCGAAGTGTACATCATCCCTACTATCCAAGTTCAAAGTTTCAGAGACCTCCATTAAGGATATCCCTTCAGCTGTTCTCTTCTCTGAATCGTCTTCCCCTTCACAAAACAAAACTTTTAAATGTAAAACATGGATACCAGTCCCACAGGAACTTTTGGCTGGCCAGATTAGCCTCCAGGCTTCTCAAAGTTCGCTATCTCATCTTAGGATCTGCAGTAGGAGGTGGCTATACAGCTAAGAAGGTATTTATCTCTGGAAGCTATTTTATGCATTTTGTCTTTGTTATTACATACTTCAAAAGAGTAATTTCTTGTTATAGCCACAAAAATACAAGATGTCATTGCTTGGTTAACTGATGATAGTAAAGGTGAGCGAATATGGGAAACATTGTTTAAAAAACTACTATAGATTTTAAAAGATCAAAGTACTACTCATATCTAAAGATGGTGGGTTAGTATGTTTTATGTGTTAGTTAGTAGTTGCTTATATGCTTCTCTATGTACATTTCTTTTCCTATTTCTACCATGATTTTTTTCCTTTCTTTGTTAGACATATGAGCAGTGGAAGGACATGATGCCAGATCTCGAGGAATATAAGTGGATTATTCCTGACTTCGTTTGGGAGCTTGATGAACTTATCGACTTTGGTACCACAAAACCATGATGTTACTCTGTCTAAAGACTGGCATGTGTAAAACTTAAACATAAGAGTAGGTCCTCAGGGCCTCACTCCAGGAGTAGCTTTTTAGCTGTAATTTGAGTGAACTTTTCTTTTTGGAGTTTGATGTGTGTTTCACCAAGGCATTTGTATCTGTGTGTTTGTAAGAAGAAATAAGGCACTGTTTAACATGGATATTCCATAATGCATCCCTTCATTTGAGAATGTTCTTGGTCCTTTCATAAAGCTGTATATTCCCATTAGTGAGAGTTGTAGCATGATCAAGGGGACTCACACGGGTTTTGGTAGTATTATGCAGAAAGTTCTTTCTTTCTGTATGAATGACTTACAAGTGAAGATACAAATAGATGAGTAAAAATATGTGTGAGTAAAAGACATAAAGGTGAAAAGGCAGAATAGTGAGCCTGCCTATCTACAAAATCATCTTGAAGATACAGAAGAAAAGAAAATGAAAAATAGAAATTCTTGCTTTCCTGAGCCTTCAGGTTGCAGTAGAGGCTTTTGTGTATTTTCAGGTGAAAGACACGAATCTGAAAATCAAGCATTGACTTATATTTTATAGACAGGGTAGAAACGTGGTGTTCTTTTTTTTTTTTTTTTTAAATCATCTCCATGAAGATTTTACTGCATGGAATCACAGTACAGTTTGGGTTGGGAGGGACCTTATGGACATTTAGTTTCAATCTCCATGCCATGTATGACTATTTCATAGATAAATGCAGAGATTGAAAACTGCTACAAGTGTTTTCTTGTTCTTGCTGCAAGTGGACACTATGTTGTTATAATACTTTAAAGCTAGTAATTTTTACTTTTAAGGATTACAAAATTGACTCGTTTATGAAATTGAAAACCAAGCTTTTCTTAAAAAGGTTCAAGACATGAGCATAGTTACAGTTTCGTGTAATTTTAAAACATCCTCTATGAAGTATGTGAAAGAATAATGTATGAAGTGTGGTAAAATGCAGCAGTCAATTTTCAGCAATTATAAAGTGCTGAGGCAACCGACTTATCAGGAAGTTCAAAGTCTAAAAAAGCACTTGGTTTTTCAGATCTGATGGTCTTTCCCAACACTAGTAGGGGGAGGTGCATGTGGAAAGAAACTTCTTAGTAGTTTTTAAAAACTTTCTTTAAAGCCATATTCTGAAACAGTTGCTAGGATTTATAACCTAAGACATTTTTGTTCACAAAAATAATAGAAAAAAGCTGTACTCACTAACTGTTGTACTATTTTCCTAGAAAAACTTCTCAAAGCCCTTCCTGATGCAGATGACCTTGCCAAACTTCTACCTGACTTTGACAAGATAGGGGAGAGCCTCGCTTCACTGAAAGGATTTCTTTCTCCTGGTGAGAACAAATTTTCAGCTAAGTTTTAATTTCAAAAGCTGAACCTATTTCATAATGAGGGTACAGGTATGTCCTTAGACACTAAAACAAAGCGGATCCTGCAAATGTTTGTGTTTGCATTGAATATCTCTGACTGAAAGTGTTCTGGACACAGGTAAGTGTTACGCATTTTTAAAAGCAAGAATTCTAGTAGCAAGTGCAGAGAACTAAAATGTGAAATTGAATAGAAAACTAGAATTCTTGTACAACTCCTAACAGATTGAAAACTCAAGTCTTCAGTGAGTCAGAGAAGCTGGATGTGTCCAGCTAGAACTTGGTGAGATTGTCACTGGACAGTAGCAGTATCACAGCTGTTACAGGAGAAAAGAGTTGGATTATTAAGAGCAAAGGTTCTTAATGTTGCAGGCATGTAAAATAGGAGAATTGTAACAAAGGTATTCTTTTGCACTGAATGATGTTTTCCATCTGGTCATGGCCCCAGAAAAACTTGCTTGGAGATTTAGGTTAGTTGGGGCTGTTTCAAAGGAGCAGGTAAGAGTTTTAAATCCTTCAGAAAAGACACAGGGATGCTTTGTTGGGTTGTCTATTCAGTGTAACCAGGCAGTAGCAGGCTTAATGGTTTTCAGGTTTTGGCAGACTTAAAGGAGACATTTCTATCTCTGAGCTTTTTAAAACTGAGAACAATGAGATTTGATCATCACATCTGACTTGTTAATGAACACAGCTCAAAACTTCACGCAGTCTTGTAATAAACTGCAAGATTATTTGTATTATACCTTAGTAATTATCAAACCACATAAATTTCTATTCATGAAAGATTTTATCTGTGAAGGGTTATATCATTGCTCTGAGTGTGTTTGAAAATATTCATATCAGTATGCATAAGAAGTGTGGTTTTGTTTCTTTAAAATGCTGTCAATGGCAGAACTAATTTATTACTCTTACAAACTGAGCAAGAATCTAAGTAGGGCCCAAGTTCAGCAGAGTGACAAGTAGATTACAATCTCCTATGTATTTTGGCTGTTTAAAATTTTAACACTTTAAAATTGTGTTGTTATTGATTGATAGTGAGATGTCACCTATTACTTGTTATGATACTCCCACTGGCATAGTGGCCATTTATGATTGTGTGGTCCTCCAAATGAGACGAAGATCCCTCATCTTTGTTTTGCATTTTGTTTT
Source organism: Ifrita kowaldi (assembly GCA_013398055.1). Lineage (NCBI taxonomy): Eukaryota > Metazoa > Chordata > Aves > Passeriformes > Cinclosomatidae > Ifrita > Ifrita kowaldi. Next base: position 64,040 of record VZRS01012187.1, read on the forward strand.
GTGTTTATAATTTTTATTTCCCCTCTTCTGCTGATTTTTCACAGGTTACAATTTGGTTAGTGAAGTCATAGGAGCTTCTGATCTACTTCTGTTGTTAGGTGTGTAAAAGCCCTTTTTCCTGCCCTTAACCTGCCTTTTTAAAGCAAACTGTTAAAGCACTGCTATACTAAGAGGAGTGAATATCAATATAAGTACAATTATTTACAGCAACCTAATATGGATTTACAAATACTTTCCAAATCTTTTAAAAATACTTCATAGAATCACAGAATATGCTGAGTTGGAAGGGACCCATTAGGATCATAGAGTCCAACTCCAGGCCCTGTTCAGGGATACCATAAAAATCCCACCATGTGCATGAGAGCATTGTCCGAAAGCTTCTTGAGCTCTGTCAGGCTTGGTGCTGTGACCACTTCCCTGGGGAGCCTGTTCCAGTGCCCAAACACTGTCTGAAGGAAGAACCATTTCCTGACTTAGGTCCTCCCCTGTGAGAATGAATAGATGAAGGGTTGATAGATCTCTGCCACAGTCCTCAGCAGATGCTTTTTATTTCAGGCTTGTTCCAGAAGCTTCTTTTGAAAACCTGTCATTACAATAGGAAAGATTTTTTTTTCTCATTACAGTGGCATCAGTGGATTTTGTATTATCCTTCTGTCTTTCTCAAAAATTAATTCCGTTTTACAATATTTTGAGAAGTTCTAATAGTCTAACTGAAGCTGCCTGCTCCCTTGTGGTATAACTAATCTGAGTCATAAACTAGATACAAAATTTTCAGATGAGTTTTAAACTGATTTTCTTCTTCAGTTTCTTAAGATGAATTTTTTTAATAGGAACTTCAAAGATTATTGAATTACTAATTCATAGGGGTTGAAGCTTTAATTTTCTAGTAAGTGTAGTTTGAGAATTTTTAAGTGCTTTTTGCATCTTATTGTGAGTTTCTGTAATTGTGTCCTAGGTTCTCCAGGAGAAACAGCATTCCGGGCAACTGACCAGGGATATGACAATGACAAACAGTTCAAGAAGGTAATTACTCACTTACAAAACTGAAAATGTCTTTATAAACAGGTATTTACTTTTGAAAGTGCATCAGTAGCCCATTGCAGAAGTTCATTTGAGGCAGCTTGAAAAGAACTTATCGTTGAAAATTAGTTCAGTATGCATTCCTGCTTTTTGTATATAAAAACAGTGCAGTGATAATAAACATTTTGGTGTAAGGAAATACAAGGCAGACATAAAAATGTTTAGGAATTGCAATGTTAAGAAAATTGGTTTGCAATAAGAATGTGATTTTAGGTATTGTATGTGCATTTGCAATTTTTCAGAGCATGCTCTCCATGGCACTTGAGTTTATAACTTATTACTGAAGTTGGTTTAGGCATTTATTTTTAAGCATTTCTGCTTGCAACTTCATTTCTGTTGACATTTTCACAGTTGTAATTCTTACTTAAGAATTTCTGCCTTAGTAAAGAATTTCTGTTTCTTAAAGCAGTCTGGTTTTTACTTTCTTTATCTAGATAAAGCATACATCATATTTTTGTTACTGTTCTCTGGAAAATAATGTTACTGTATTTTGATAACTTAAAGTTTTAGCTTTTTTTTTCTTGAAGTCAAGAAGGTGAAGTTTAAATTTTTTGTTTTCATGAACTTTTCTGTTAAATTCTTAAATTGTCACGTTGCTCATTCTTTAAAGGCTTTTTATTTCTCCTGTGTTTATTTTTAAAAATTCTTTTACAAAAACGGAAGGAAAACAATATATATCAGGGAATTTGTAAATGATCATATAATTATTTTTGCACCTGAAAGTTTCTGAACTGTAACTGGGGCTTTTCCATAAACAACTTTTCTGTATATGCAGGCATGTATACATTTATCCTACATTAATTCTGCATGGCAATATGTAGTGAAACCTGTACAAAGCTCACATCTTACAATCATTTTTCTCCATGTAGAACAGTGATGGATTTCTACATGAGAATTAACCTAGCTTTTTATTTTCCCTTTGTCTGTAAACTGTCTATATTTTTCTCTAGAGTGCTTGCTTAGCACAGGTTTCACTGTGTAAAACATAAAAAATACCTTACTATTGATTTGTGAAGAAGTGGCCATCTTAGTTTATTGTCTCTGATAACTGAAATAACTGACACTTTTACTGAGTGCCAGTAATATCATTAAAACTTGTTACTGTCCTGTGGTTGTTTTGGATGCAGTGACCATCTGCATTTTAACTTTGGCTGTGGTGTAGAAAATACCACCAGATTAAATCAGTATGATTAAGAAAATTTTGTCTGGTCTAATAATTGTATCTGATAAGAAACTGTTAATTTGCTAATTAATAGGATCGGTTTGGTCAGAATATTTCAAACTAGGCACATATGAATACCTAACAGAGCATAATCACCAAGTTGGCAGGCAAAATTATTATTTTCAAGACAATGGATAAGATGGCCTTTTTGCATTTGATGCTTACCACTGCCAGCCAATGCTAGTTTAAGAATTGTGATTGTATGGGTACATAAAGTGCTGTAATATGGTAATAAATGTGCCTGATGAGCTGGTTTTCTTTGTTTTGTTGTGAAGAGATTAGTAACTGATAAATCTAGAAATTATTTGTTTGGAGGAATTTTCTGAAGAATTGTTATTGGATGTGATCCTCAGACAGGTCTCTAAGAACTTTCAGTAGAATGAATGAGAAGCCAGTTGTTTTGCAAAGTAACTTTGAGAGAGTGAAAGATGTCCTGAACACCAAATCAGGCTGTACTGCTTCTTTTCAGCTAATGTGTTTATCTCATAATCTCTCATTTAATCCAAAAAGTACAATATTTTTTAAAGATAATTAAATTAAAAATTACTAGAGTGTTCAGATAGGTAATTTAAGTATGTGGCATTTAAATATCTTTTTACCTGGATTAAATAAGAAATTTTGTTCTCGGAGAAAGAAGAGCAAAGATAGTTATAAAAACTATAGTGAAGTAAAAATACTGTATTATAAGTGAGGCACTAGCTCAGGCTTGTACTTCAAACAGCTGTGTTACCTTCTTAGAAAATTATCTTGCACTATTGTCTGTGTCCAAGAAAACTTTCTTTAAGTAATAGTTTCCTCTTAAAGCAATCAAATTCCAAAGCTTAGCCTTTAACATTAAAGAAAATGTGTATTGGTTATAGCTGTGATGGAGTTGGGTTGAAAACCGTGACTCAGATCTCAATGTGGGGCTTGGGCAGTCCTTTCTCTGCTCTGGTTCTTTGGTACCATCTCATGCCTTGAAGACCCTGCTGCTCCATGGAGCAGTTGCAGTGTGTGGTTGTCTTGCTCAGCCTGCACAGGGTCACCTTCAGTTGGTGTAAGGAGCAGCACAATACCCCACAGCCCTTGACTACAGCTGCTGCTGGAGAGTGAAAAAGAGACTTGAGTAAGGACTGTCACTTACTCGGATTTTTTTTAAACATTCTTGTTTGTTTAGTTCTTCATTGCAAGTTATGCAATGAAGTTGCCGTAATTTTCTCTGTTTTATTAGGAGTGCTATTATATTCCCAGCTTAATTCCCAGTTTCATGTTATGGGCACTCTGGATAAAATTGTTACATTTATTCAAATTCTTAGAAGTTGATCTCTTTACCTACCTTATCATTTTCACTCCTTTTTATTCCTTGTAAATTATAGAGAGAGTCATACCCAGCTGAAGTACAGTATATTAACTTTTAATGTAAGATAATAGGGGGTGGGAGAAGTTTAAAGAATGCACAGTAACAATGTCAGGATTTGTCTCAATATGTCAACTACTGTAGTCTGTTAACTCCTGCTATTCCCTACCCTTTATATTGTTTCTTTCACAATGAAAAGAATAATGTAACGATTGTAAAGAACTTGATTTTTGAAATCGCATTAATTGATCAGTGTTGGTTTTTCTAGAAAACATTCTTTAAAATAAACCTAGTTTTACACTGGACAGATTGATTTTGGTGGAGGGGACACACAGTGACAATATCCAATGACAGAGAAATGTAAATATTTTTGTTTGTGTCTTGTTTTATGCCAGCTGGGGTGCTGTGTGTATAGTTCTGTGCTATTTAAGGTTCTTAATTTTTTTATATTAATTTATTTTTAAATTTAAAACTATAAATGATAAACTAAAATATAAATTAAATAATATTAATAAGATTCTTGATTTATATATACAAAGAAGAAAATGTTATAGAGAAGCCTTTTGAATGACATAATTTTTTATTTGAATATTTTAATAAATGGTGTGACTTTAGAAAAGGATTTTTCATACTTTATTGTGGTATAAGAGTCACATGTACCAGATGTCTTTGAAAGGAATTGCTCATTAAATAGTTAGATTCGGTGACTTCAAAATTCTGTTACCAAATGCTGAAAGGCCTTCATGGCAGATTTTGTTCATTTTTTTTTCTTGTATTTTTTGACCCATAGTATAATGTTTAAAGGGAACGTGTTGGGTCATACTGAGAGTTTCCTTGTCTGCAAAATGGTAGAATATTATTATTGTTCTTCTAATACTAAATGAGGCTTCCTTTCCTTGCTGCTGTATAGTAAAGAAATCTTCTGCCTAAGTTCCTTGCACAGTTCTAGTGCATTTGCTAGTCCAGCATTAGAGGCATTTACTTAATCTGAAAGCTGTTCAGTAAAATGCAAGTGAGAAGATTTTTCTGTGCTTCAAATGATACAAATCAATGTTTAACAAATGTTCAACAAATGACACGTTTGATTGTCTCTCCTTTTATCCATTCTCTTCTGTGTTGTTTACCCTTATGTGTACATGCCTGTGTGTGTATTTCATGCAACAAATGTATAACTTGATGATGGATGTCTTGAATTCTTACACCAAAGTTCTGTTTTGGAGTTCGTTTTGATTCCTCAAGTACATTTTTGAAACATTTCATTTCACTGAATGGTTTCTTAGAAGATGTAATTTTTTTTAAAGAGCATTATTTAAATTGTTCATTAATGCTTTTCTCTGCGTTTTCTGAAATAAACAGTTCATAAAGTTCCAATAGATGCTGGCATAGTATTTCTCAACCAATTTTGAAAGCTCACCATTATAAGATTGTTTGGTATTGAGGGAGAAGAGAAGAAAACTAAGCTTTATGGAATTGCCAAATGAGTAAAGGAATAACCATCAAGTTTCAGGGATTTTTGGAGTGATCAGGAAGGGTTATGACAGCATGAATTTAAACTGCAGTGTGTTACAAAAGTGGAGAGGGAGCTTTTTCTTCTTTTTTTATGCTCGAGAAACTATTTTTCTTCTGCTAGTTTGAGAAAGTCAAGTAGCAGGCAAAAATCGTCTTGCAATAAGCTATCTGTATTTTGCTGGGAATAAAAACAAAGAGAACAAAAAAAGCCCTGAGATCTACTGACAAAGCTGAACTGAACATTTCGATAATATTTTAAAGCTGGGATAGTTGAATTTTTGAAAGATTTAGATGCTTAGTTGAAGTTGAATATAATTGTAAAATGTAGCTAAATGTTGGTTGTTCTGTTCTACCTGGATTTGCAAAATGCATGGTTTTGCTGGCTCTATCCACTCCAGCTAGCAAGAGATCTTGCTAATGAAATTTCACTTTTGTTTGAACTGACCTGTTCATACCTGTTTTTCATCTGTCTTTGTCATGCCTTTTGGTTTAACTTTGTTCTCCTTACACCCCAAATTTTTCCTCTCCTTTTTTATTATAAACTCACGGCAGGGCCTGCTTGGGGAGCTCATTCTGTTACAACAACAAATCCAGCAGCACGAAGAGGAAGCGCGCAGAGCCGCTGGCTTCTCTTCCCAGCAGAAGCGAAAGGTGATGGCTTAAGGGACAATATGTTCTGCATTCACTCTAATCAAATACTTCAGCCCCCTGCATTTGAGCTAGAAAAATCTAACTAATTAAATCATGGACGCAAATCATTGGCCAACTTCACTACAGATGTGTAGTCCTGTTTCAGTTTAACCAAGTTGCATTTAAAGCATGATGTTAAAAGCAAAACAGGTGCTTTGTGTCACTTTGAAATTGTGTTATCTCTACCTCTATAAAACTGTTATTTAAAGTTCATACATTAAAAATGCATTTAAGGAAAGTATGTGAATTAATGTCAAATCTGTTTACTGTTCCTTGTTTGTGGTAGCTCTGTCTTGTAAGAGTGTAGCTATTTCCAGGGAGTATATCTCTGGGAACTTTTCTCCTCTGCTTTATACTGTTGCCAATCTGAAAATGACAGCAGCTCCTTAGTAATAATTTTGCTCAGACAATTAAATGCTGCTGATAGTAACACTATCTACTGTATCTTCATCAAAGGTAGTCCCTTGTCTGTTTTCCATCTTAAAGCGGAATTTTTACTGATTTGTTGTGCCTGTTGAACATTTGCACTTCTCTTTACTTATTTAATTTAAGCTCTGATCCTTTTATTAATTATATGGCTGAGATTGATTGGAAATTCTTCTTAAATTGGGATATTTTAGTTGTCTGATCTGTTGCAATCTGTAATTCTTAACCACATTGCTTTGTTGGCCTCTTTTGTGCCTCCTTAAAAGCTTTCTGATTACTCATAGTTTTCAACAGCTTTGGAATTGAGCACGGAATACAGAACTTGATCTTCTGTGGATAAATCTACAGATAAATCTGTAGACATCTGAAGATAAATCCCACAGAAAGAGGAATGCACTAAATGTGAATTAAACTTTTAGACGTATTTGCATAGCTGTAATTGTCATGCTTTTTAGTCCATCAACAGAGGAAAATCAGTGTTCTCTGAAAGTATAGTAGAATTTTAATGTTTTACTTTCTTGCCATATTATTTTATATGGTGTAGAGTTACAAGCTCCCTTGTCAGATTGTATCCAGTTTGTTGAGAGAGCTGGATCATGGAATAGTAGATTGAAGTTTATAATAAAATGTATGAACTTGTAAAAAAATTAGCAGCCTAATAAACACAATCAGGAAGAAAAATGGGGTTGATATTAAATTTGTTTCTGATTGAGATGCTACTTTGTTAGTACTTTGTTTCAACTAATTCCACAATTTCCAAGCTGTGCAGAAACTGCAAGGGCTGTCTTTGTAAATGTTATCTTGCCCTCCATGGCAGGTACTCTGTGTTTTCAGAGTATTGAAGGTCTACCTTCCTTTGCATATAGAAAGTTTTAATTTAGCATTCAATGTGCCATTTGGCATACATACCTTATGACAAGGAATGAGACTTGTCTGTCACACTAACCTTTATGCTTGAATCAAATTGAAAGAAATGGCAAACTATTTTGTTTAATACCTTGATATGAGGATATGGCTTGAAGATTCCAATCATTGATGCACATTCTCCTTTGGAAGAACAAATTGTTACTGTCATTGAAATAAGTCATTGCAGGCCATTTTGACAGGGCATCAACTAACCTTTTTTGTTTTTTAACTGAGTTGGCTTGCTTGGCTGTCTATAAGAGAACATGATCATTGTATTTCTGTTCTTGAAAATTTTGTTGCCCAATTTTCTTGCATATTTTTCCATTTTAATTTATTTACTCAATATTAAATCTACTGCAGTTGTAAATTGAGTAACAGTAAAAACCATCTCACAACCAGGAGAGGGTATTAAAAACAAATGATTTTTTTTTTTGGCAGCCTGTTGATAAATATTTAGCAGTAAAATTGTTTGGTCTGGTACAGCTGCACTGCGCATGGCTGCTTGAATGCATTTTGTCTGGGCCTTGCTATTTTCATTTAAATTATTGGAAATCATTGTAGTTCTGCAGATAATCAATTTAAACTTGTAGTCTAGTTAGAGAATATACAAGACCAATAACTGATTTCAAAGGTACTGCATTTTCAGATGCTCATAATTATGTTATGCACTATGTGACAAAGGCTGTTGAAGAGCAACTGCTGTGCAAAATATGTAACTCTATAAGGAGCTTTTGGGTATCTTAGTGAACAGATACCTGTGTGCAAGGGCCCTTGATTAAAAATAAGTCTTCCGTATTCTTTTCTCATAATTCTTTATGGTGGCAATGGGGAAAGGAGGAATCTTGGTGCACAAACCATATTGAACTGGATTAAACAAATACTCATGTGCCTATATAAACATACTGTAATAGTTGATTTTTTTTTGAGGGAGGATAGAAATCAGTCTTATGTGACTGTTAGTACTGAATTGTTATATTAGCTTTAGCTTTTACTGGTAACTTAAGAATTTCTAGCAATATTGTGGACCACATATGCAAAATACTGTATGTACTAACATTGAAGTCACACCTGCATCAAGCACTGAGGCAAAGACATCATTCTAGAGCTCTTTGTTGTTTTTTACATAACTTACCAAACTTCCTTATTAGAATTAATCATCTAGTGCTAGATAATTCTTTGCTTCAGATCTTGCAACTTGGGACTGTGCAGTATTTTGGCTTTCTGTGTTGAACAGAAGCATCAGCCCACACAGGCAGTGCCTGCGGCTGGAGGTGTCTGTAGGGAAGCACTTCAGAGGTGCATCATGGCCCCACAAGTCCTTTGAGAATGGCAGAGAGCAGGAAAATGTTACCTCCTTTGAAAGTCTGCAGCATGTGGAAACACTTTGTTTTCCTTTTCTTTCCTAAATTTTCTTGCTTCTTTTGCCTCTGCACATCATTCTCTTTGCCTTCCTATTTTTATTTTCCCCTTGTATCCCTGAGGTGCTGAAGGTGTGTGTATATGTAAATGTTTATTTACATGTACAACCTTGTGGCTGCACGCATCAAGTCCTCTGTGTTCAACTAACCCCGTTTCTGATGTACTTTTGCTACCACTGAACTAATTAATAGCAATAAAAAGTTAATTTACGGAATTTTCTCTTTGCTCTTTATGAAAGAAAATACTTGGATAAAGATGGAAGTGTCAGCTTGGGTTTCTTTCTATAAAGTGCAGACACAATTCTTCAGGCTTAACAGCTAAATGATATTGATCACTATGAATAATTGTGGATTTTTCTTGTTTAGTCTGTAACAACTGTTGTGAAGTTTTAGTAATGGAATTAATTTATGTCTAAATAACAGCTGTCCTCTGCATATTAGATAATATGCTCTTTCTGATCTGAAGCTAACTTGATTTGTAAATGTCACATGTTAAACTTAATTTAAATATTGACACTTTCAGTAATTGTTCAGGTTATCATTTTTTCTAAATAGAATACTTCATCAGCCAACCATTAGATTTTGTTGTTTGTAAATATTTATATCATAGGAATTTGTATAGCACCATTTGTACTTTTTGTCTTTGTGATATTAAAAGGGGATTGTTTTAAACAACTATTTATTACATCTTGATGAACACACTTTAGGAACATTTGGCTTATAATGGTTCTTAGTGTTTGATCTTATTACATTAATACCTTGAACTTCAAAATCTCTTGTACTATAATATCCTAATTTTTCCAGTTTTTAATGTAATTTAAATAATTCTGAAATAACCCTTCAAGACTGTTCTGCCTATCTAAAATGTATGAAGTTGTCCAGCACATTTAGAAATCTGACAAGTATGAAATAAGAATCCTTATGAGTATTCATGAATAGTGAATACTCACCTGGAAGTAGTTTCTGTAGCAAGCAGTTGTTTTGTGATTTCATCACATTTAGATGGTGCTAATTTAGAAAATGAACATGGAAGATTCTGAGAGTTTGACCACTAAAACGACATTTAGTACAGTGGCCAGAAAACTCAGCACCATGTGAAGCTGCTTTTCCTTAAGCCCACTTTCCCAGTGTTAAGTCTTGAAGGGTTAATTTTTGTATTTGCATGTACTGAAATTCAGACAATTCTCTGATGTGAACCTCCTGTTGCAGATGGAGCTTTCCATCAGCTTTAAATTACAAATGCTAATTGAAGAATTTTACTTTCTGTAAAATGCATGTAAAGTCACTTTTCTTTTGGGAATGAAGCTTTCAGTTTGTGATTTGGTTACTTACAGTGCTTAAACTAAACAAATGACTGTAGCCATGATTATTTTGTTTGTAGGTTTCTGACAAAGAGAAGATCGATCAACTTCAAGAAGAACTTCTACGCACTCAGGTGACTTTTCTGAGTTATTGATGCTTTAAGTAGTGATTTATGTGCAGCAGACTCAGATTTACTAGATAAAAGCACACCTGAAGTATATTTGGTAAAAATGCAGTGCTTTTTTCAATCTCTGAATGTATCAGTGAAGAGTCCCCTGTGTTGGCACAGACCACAGGTCAGTGTAGTCTGTTCTTCTCTGACATTGACTTACAGAATGCAAGACCTCATTTCAACCAAGTTTTAATCTCTCCTTGACTAGCGAGGCAGAACTAGTCACTTGTAAGCTAGATGTTTTCAGGGATGGTGCACATTAGTCATATTTGTCAGTGTTTTGGTTTTCTTACTCACATTAAGGTACAATTAATCTTTTATCTGCGGGCTTCTAAATTGGTTGGTTCTTTGGCTCAGCTACATTGTTTTATAGGGGTTTTCCTAACCTCATTATATATTTGCTAGTTTTGAGTGCATTTATTACTTATCTTTTTTTTAATAACATATTGAAATTTGATTTGTTCTTAAAAGTACACTCAGGCCAAATATATTTCCACATTGTAGAAAAAGGTTTTCAGAGTAGATATCAAAGCTGCATACATCTCTCATCTTCAGAGTACTATTACAATCTCCTAAACAGGACTAAGCTGGTACAGTTGTTTCTCGATCTGAGGTTTTATGCTGAAGAAAGGGTCTAAACTAGGCTTACAAGTTTACATTTAAGCTCCATTTTGTTTGAATGTCCAGTTCCCACAGACACTGATTTCTGTCTGATTCTGTATGTGTAGCTTCTTTGAAAATGATGCTTAAAGATTGCTCTGTGTATCATGGGGTTTGAACAGTGTGGTCTTATAAAAACTCTTGAAGCAAAGGAGTTGCATTGCAGAAGAAAAGTAATTCTAACACTCTTCTCTTGGTGACCTTGTATTCTTAATAACTAGTGATCACAAAGGTTTCTGTATTTTTGAAAGACCTTCCTGAAGGATTATAGGTTTTTCGTGGGTAAAACTTTGCTCATGTGAATCTACTATGTCCATAATTACACAAATATATTTGTACTACTTTTTATAGCTCAAATACCAAAGAATGCTCGAGCGATTAGAGAAGGAGAACAAAGAATTAAGAAAATTGGTACTGCAAAGAGATGACAAGGGAATTCATCAGAGGAAGTTAAAGGTATTTATGTGTTACAAAACCACGTAGAAATATAATTACGCCATATTTTCCATGGTGCTATTCTAAATTGCATTTGTCAATTCATATATGAACTTTTAACATTTGTTTTAAGATACCTCTGTTAATTTTTTGAGTCATCAGGACTTTTATACATCCTCTATTTTTTAGCTATATAACTTTTGGAAGTGGCTTCAATTGAAAAACACTAAGGGGTTATCATGTCTAACCAAATAACTTACCTAAGTGGTTGGGAAATGTGGCTTGGTTTTTTCATGTAGCTTCACTGTATTTTCAAATAATCTTGCATCCAACTCTTCTTGGACACACAGTCTGATACCTTTGTGCTTTGTCAGGGTCTTACTGAGTTTGGTAGGAGTAAGTTATGGGGTCAGGGAACATCATTTAATGACTGTATACATCCAGTGAAACTGGCTTTTGTTTTTGTCTGCCAACATCCTGAGCATTCTAAACATGGATGTTTTCTGCTTCTCTGTGTCATTTGTTAACAAATATGGATCTTGCTCTTTCCTCTGGGAACTGACTTACTTGTACAGAAGAAGATTGATGACTCTATATCCATGTTAATGTTTATTAACAAATCAAACTAAATAAGCCTAGATGTTTAATGGAAGAAACTCACTTTAGCTTAACTTGAAAGCTGCAAAGTTTGCACTCAGTTATTCTCTTATGATGTATATAGGAGCTCTCATTTTCCTCTTTCAGCAAGATGCCATAGTATTTTATTTTGGAGGAGTCAAGGAGTAACTTTACTTGGTGTTGTATTTCATACAACAAAGATCTGTGCTGCAGTATAGACAGATGTGGTTTCAAGCCATCAGGAGAAAGTAAAAACATTTTTACACAAGTTTACAGAAGAAGTAGTGTGAAACCCAGTCTTTGTTCTCTTACTTGGTTGTGTTTTCTCTCTGTTTTTTTTTTTTTGTAGAAGTCCTTGATTGATATGTACTCTGAAGTACTTGACATCCTGTCTGATTATGATGCCAGTTATAACACTCAAGATCACCTACCTCGAGTAAGTAGATAACAAATTCAGTGGTTTTTACTGAAACACCAGTTTCATAATTAAATAGAGCATTTAATTATATTCCAGTATAATCCAGAGTTAGTGCTAGGGTATTTTCTTGTAACTCCACCTTTTTGCTTAAGACATGTCTTTCATTTTAAAAGCAATAAGATAATTTTGAAAATAACCAATTTAACCAGGCTAAGCCTGTTAAAGCCAGGCTCCTAGATAAACCCTGTCTGGATTCAGTTACTGCTGCTGTGCTCAGCTTTTCATTTTAAATGGTTTCAGTCCATGCACCCCATCCTCCTCAGCTTTGTTGTTGTTTCCCAGTGTGTGTGAGTGGAGCTGAGCTAGTAAGGTGCCCTGTGGATCTCCCCACAGCAGCTGCTGTTGGAGGGGGATTTGGGAAGGGGTTAGCCTGGCTGCTGGTGTAGGAGAGAGCCAGGAATGCTTCCTGCTTGCACAACCACCTTTAGCATATAGGAAGCTGCCAAGATGGAGAAATTCAGAATTCAGCTCTTTCCAGGCAGAAGAAGCATCTGTCTACCAGATCAGTAGTGTTTTGCATGCAGAAAGGAATTTGTACAAGAAAAGAGTTGCCTGCCACGGAAGCAACAAGCCCTCCCTCTCTTCCGTAGGTGCCCTGGCAGGGTGCTTTGTGGACTGTGCTGTCTTAAGCAAAAGTCAATTTGTTTGCTTGACTACAAGTTAGTGTTTCTTTAAAGATTCCATCTCTAAATCAATGCATTTATTATCAAGCAGAATACAGTTGGTGTTGATACAGATTTATGTCTTCCTAGTCAGCTTTTGTCTACACTTCCAAAATGTCCTTCCAAAAGCCAATGGCTGTTTAAACTTTCACTAAAGGTGGTGGTGGTTGGAGATCAAAGTGCAGGAAAAACCAGCGTGTTAGAAATGATCGCCCAAGCCCGCATATTCCCTCGAGGGTCTGGGGAGATGATGACACGTTCCCCTGTCAAGGTAAGAAACATCATCATCTCTGAATCAGCATTTGCTGTATTGTTCTCTCTCTGATCATGACATTAATTGAAGTATGCATGTACATAGGTGTGTAAAATGGCCTCTAAGCAAGGGAGTTGTTTCAGCCAATGACAAAACCTCTGCAGGTCTGTGTATGATCCATGTGTGCTGTCTGAGTAGTAGCAGTACCATTAAGTAATTTTGTGCTAAATAAGCTTTACATATGATTGTGTTTCTACAGAGGAAAGTGCACATATGCCATATACTTCTCATATTTCTCTGTGTTAGATTTGCTATACTTTCTCATTAAAGCTTTTAACATTTAGGTAACCCTTAGTGAAGGTCCCCACCATGTGGCTTTATTCAAAGACAGCTCTCGGGAGTTTGATCTGACCAAAGAGGAGGATGTAAGTATAATAAAGTGACTGGAAGTTAATGAGACTTCTATTAATTCTCTGTATGATTTTGTGTCTCTGTGATCTCTAAGCCCCTGTTTAATTAGAGTGAAAGATGTTTAGTGGGGCAAGGCATTGTATTCTTTATTAAATTATCTCTTAATGTGGTTTTTGGCTGGCACGGAAGTGGATAAAATGTAGAGTGCTTCTTGTGCCAAGACACTTTTTGAAGCATGAAGGGGTCTGGAGGTCATCTCTCATTTAGTGCCTTCCACATTTACCAGACTGACTACACATGCATTTGAAATAATACTTATAAGCTGAGATCTTCATCCCTAAGTAAATGTGTTTTTCTGTGTATATAATTTTTCTTCTATGAGTTATAAAGAGTTTTGTGTTTGATATTTTGCTTTTCTTATAATAGCTTGCAGCTTTGAGAAATGAAATAGAGATCAGAATGAGAAATAGTGTGAAAGAAGGGTGCACTGTTAGCACTGAGGTAAGACTTGTCAAATATTTAATGGCAAATATCTGTACATGTATATGTTTTGTAGGCATTCTTCAACTGGGAGACTGTGGTGAATCTAGTTTGCATATACTTCATATTTTGCACTATACAAAGTGTATTTGGAATGTTAAAATCAGTTTTACACAACAATTGTTTGCATTAAAAGTTGTACTTCCTATTTAAAATGACAGGTTGTTGCTGATTAAAGCATATGTGTGTGAATATGTGTTCATACAGTTTTTTATATGTGTGTTTGTCTATGTAATTACATTCAAAGTAGGTGGTGTATAAACATCTGATTTCAATTTTACTTCACAGACCATCTCCTTAAGTGTGAAAGGTCCTGGTTTGCAGAGAATGGTGTTGGTTGATTTACCTGGAGTCATTAGCGTAAGTATGCAATAATTCAAAAAATGAAGACATGTAAATGAGATAGTGTTATTGGTGAGAACATTAGCTGTTGGGGTTTTTTTAACATGTTTGTTTTCTTTGTTTTTCTTTAACTATTTATTGCCATATTCATATTAAAGACTGTGACATCAGGGATGGCTCCAGATACAAAGGAAACTATCTTTAGCATCAGCAAGGCCTACATGCAGAATCCTAATGCCATCATCCTCTGTATTCAAGGTACTGAGAGTCTAAATGATTATCCATTTATATTTTTAATCGTGGTTCTTATGTTGCTCTGGAGTCTGTTCTGATGGTATTTTTCCTTTTGTGATAATTTGTGTAGTGTAAAAAACCAGCATGCTGTAGAATGTCTTTTATAAATTAAGACAATCTGTGGCAAAAAGCAACTTTTTGATAAGGGTTTTTTAGCATCAAAGAAAAATGGTGGTGATAATAAAATTCAAGTTTTCTGCCAAAGTGTTTTTGGAGGTAGCATTCAATAATACTGAATATAATATAATGTTGAATATTTTGAGCAAGCTGGTACTTGTTCAAAACTTACAGAACTACAACAAACTGGTTTGTTAACGATTCTGGGAACAAACCAATTTTTCATTGTGTGTATCCAAAAATGGAACATAAGTCTAAGTTTACTGGGTTAAACTTGTAACATGAAACTTACTTGGTGGCTACTGTGTTTTCAGTACTGTGTGTTAGATGACATAGTCCCTGAAATAAACTTTGTATTTATTTTAGATGGGTCAGTGGATGCAGAACGCAGTATTGTCACAGACTTAGTCAGCCAAATGGATCCCCAAGGAAAAAGGACAATTTTTGTGTTGACTAAGGTTGATCTTGCAGAGAAAAACGTGGCTAGTCCAAACAGGGTGAGCTGAGACTCTTTTTCTCATGTTGTGCTGGCTGACGTCACACATGATAAAATACTTGCGATGCTGTGAAAGATACTGGACCTGACCTGCCTGTTCTAGATGGTTTTGAGTGCTTATTTCTGTATTCAGGATGATTTTTTTTTTTTCTGGTGGTTGTTGTTGTAATCTCTCTCGGGCCTTGATTTTAGTGATGAGCTATGTGACTTCAGTCTCAGCTTGCTATAATACTGATTCCTTTTATGAAGGTGACCTGAGCAAGTTCCATTTCCCGAAAAGGCTTACAGATGTTCTGGGATAGGCATTCATGTTGTGTTTTGTGTTCTGCTGTGTTATACCTTATTTGATGTATGCCTTTGTTTGTTTGTTTGTTTGTTTTGTTTTCAATCTCAATAAAACTCATAGTCCCATGACAAACTGCAGTAGTCTATGCATAGATATAAGTAGATCTGGCTTTAAAACTGTGCTGAAGGAAAGAATGTCTGTGCAAAGTTAATGATGGTTTTTTTTAATCCTTTATTTTCATAGATCCAGCAAATCATTGAAGGCAAACTCTTTCCAATGAAAGCTTTGGGTTATTTTGCAGTTGTTACTGGAAAAGGTAAAGGAAGCACTAGCTCTGCTTATTTTGTCCTTGGTAGCCCAGGAAACTGTCTAAATGGAACTGTTGCAGCACTCTTTTCTTTGCAGGAAACAGCAGTGAAAGCATTGAATCTATTAAAGAATATGAAGAGGAATTTTTTCAAAATTCAAGGCTGTTAAAGTATGTTGCTATTTTATTCTTTCTGTTAAAATGAAGCCTGTGTTGGTAAATGCTAGCATCCGCTTGTTGAATTTAAAAGGATTGCAATGTGGAAACAGTAATTGAGATTTATTATGCTTAAATTAAGTATCGTGTTGAGGTGACCAAGGCGTCCTGGTTTCCTAATCCTTGCTGCAAGTCAGTGGAGACTGACAGGCATCTTCAGGCAGCAATTGATTCTACTGCAGTTCTGGGCCACTCTTCCAAGGTTTGTGTGTCTCTCCATTGGCTCTACAAGAACTAAGTTTCAGCCTTTGTCTAAGCACTTAACACACCTGAGAGGAGTGAGTCCAGCCCAAAAATGAGTTTTGGTGCCTCTAAACATCAGTTGTCTTGGTGTGACAATGTTGTATTCAAAGGGTTAGTTTGTGTGTTCTGAGGAAAGCTCACTGAGCAGAGTTTGGATTTCATAGGCTGCTATTTCTCAGGAAAGTACAGTATGTGATCCTTGGAACTGTAGTACCTGCATTGCAACCTCTAGAATAACTTATTTGGGGTGGGGTTTTTTGTTCCTTTGTGTTGTTTTGGAGCTTTTTCCCCTTGCTTTGGTGATGATCTACACTTGAGTATTTTAGAGGAAGAGACTAGAATTTGGGTTAGGTACACAGTTACAAGTTTCTGCGCTGAGAAGCAAAGCTTTATTCTGGAGAGGAGAAAATGGGGGCCCAAAAGCATGGGTATGCAGAGAAATTCTTCTAGCTGTCTTTCTTTACAGAACAAGTATGCTGAAAGCACATCAAGTAACAACAAAGAACTTAAGCCTTGCTGTGTCAGACTGCTTTTGGAAAATGGTGAGAGAGTCTGTGGAGCAGCAAGCAGATGCTTTTAAAGGTAAACATGCTTTCAAAAAGCAAGGGAAATAGCAACTTGCTGTTAAACAGTTATTTCTTCCATGTGCATGTAATACTGTTTTGCCAGCATGCTTGGGCAATTGTGTCATACATTTTATATGAGCAATATTTCCCATTAATTGATAATTTCCCCAGGTAATTTCTAGAAAAAAATCTAAAAAAGTAATTGATGTTGTAAAGTACCACTTGCTCTAAAAACCAAAGGAATATATAAGTATGAAGAACAAAAATCAAGTTGAACTTTTTCTGTGGGCAAAATGCAGTTCTTCCACTTAAGATTAAGATGTATGAAATGGCTTCCTATGTAAAGGTACTATCTGGTCAGCCAGGATAGGGCTGATGTGTGCAGAGCTGGAAGTTGAATGCCTCCACTGTGCTTTTTTAATGCATGAATTCTGCAATTTGTAGATAAAGTATCTTGGCATAGACAGACAAAAATTCTGCTGATTTGCAGACACGCTTTAAGTGCCTGGAGAGTTTGTCATAAGCAAGATTTGTGGCAATTTTAAGACCTACTCAGCTTTTAAGGTAGTCATGAGGTGCATATGGACAATTGAAAAAAATAAGCCCCTGTTTCTGATTTTTGCAGCCACACGTTTCAATCTTGAGACAGAATGGAAGAACAATTACCCCCGGTTGCGAGAGCTTGACAGGGTAAATTACACTACTGCTTTCTTTGGTGTGCTACAAAGGATTGAGGGTTATGAATTAAAATTTATGCCTTTTAATTTCATTTGTAAAGGTTTCTTAAAGTTAACATAAAGCACTGACATTTCAGAATGTTAGGACAGTGTAGATTATTGTAGGGGAAGGAAATACTGAGTTCTATTTCATGAAATACTGTTCTTCAAAGTTGTGATGCTTCAACACTTAAGTCCTTCACTCTTCTTGTGTACAGTTACTTGACCTAACTTGCCCCCAGGGATAGATCAGTGCTTCTTTGTGATCTTGACAGAACTAGCAAAGAGAAGTTACATTCGCTGGTCTTTCAGACACACAGAGTAACAAAACAATCAGGATCTCATTTTCTAATTCTTTTATGGAGATCCTGAATATTGAAATGCCATGCCTGGACAGAGGCATGTGAGAGATGGAGGGGAAGATGTATGGTAGACCAGGGTAGCTGATGATATGCACACACATTGTTCAGAACGTGACTAGGAGGAGTCATTTGAGGCTTAAAGGCCTTAAGAAAACAGTTTTGGATTTTTTCACCTGTCGTATGGAAACATGACCAAGCTATACTTAATCTTACTATTTCCTTTTGCACAGAATGAACTGTTTGAGAAAGCAAAGAATGAGATTCTTGATGAAGTTATAAGTTTGACTCAGGTCACACCAAAGCACTGGTATGGTAATTTTTTCTTTTTTCTTCTTTTTCCCATAATTTACTAGAAGTGTGCCTTTAAAATAGAGTTCTAGTAAACAAAATTCTCAAATACAAGTAAACTGTTTTTCTTGCACAATGTATTGTTGTATTCCTGCAATCTGTACTCTGGTTTTCTGTGTTTCTAACAAATTGAATGCACACCTATTAGTAACTTGTGTACTGGAAACCATCACATGTGTTACAACTCTCATTTTAGGGAGGAGATGCTTGAGAAAACTTTATGGGAAAGGGTATCTACTCATGTGATTGAGAACATATACCTGCCAGCAGCACAGACTGCAAACTCAGGGACGTTTAACACCACTGTGGACATCAAACTGAAGCAGTGGACTGACAAGCAACTGCCTAATAAAGCAGTAGAGGTGAGAATTTAGTTATTTAAATAAAAAAAAACAAATTAAAAACTTAATTAAAATTTAAAATGAAAGCATAACTCCAGAGAAGTAAGGTGATGTTTGAATGGCTGACTGCAGTTCTTTAACAGCTTACATGTCAGAAAAGGCTGGCAAGATCTTGATGTTCAGAAGCATACAGAGCAGAAACACTGTATTTTGCTCTTCTGGTGAATTTTGCCCATTAAAGAAAGATCCCAAGCCTATTTTTGCAAGGTTAACAAACTCCTCAAGTAGGTATATTCACATTTAATAGTTTTATGCAAGTTTAACAGAATTCCGCTTGCTACAATACAGTGAAGCAGAGTTTAGTGTTGCTTTTATTAGTAATGGATACAGCAAAAGGAAAGTCAGTGACTTAACTCCTATGCTTGCATGGTTTTTTTCGAAAGTCTCCAAATTTTCATGCTTGAAAGAATTGTAAAAAGTGTGCCTTTATCAGCTGGTACATGGTGTAATGGTCCATTTCAGGAGGAATTGTTTGCTAACTTTCCAGGTGGCATGGGAGACTTTACAAGAAGAATTTTCCCGTTTCATGACAGAAAAAAAAGGAAAAGAGCATGATGACATCTTTGATAAACTGAAACAAGCTGTCAGAGAAGAAACCATTAAGCGACATAAATGGAATGAGAGAGCAGAGGATAGCCTGGTATAATGTAGTGGGTTTTTTTGCCTTGAAGTGTTTTTATTACAGTTGAATAATCACTATTCTTGCATTCTTTCACTGTAATCATAAGATGATTGTTGTTGTGTCCATCTCACCTTTTCTATATAATGTTTTAATTCAGTGTTCCTCAATTCATTTCATTATTATCTTTTGTTAGTTATTGCCCTAAATAGTACCTAGTAAAACTGTTTTGGTTGGTTCAGGAAAGTCCTCCATAGCCCACTGGCTGCACAAGGGCAGCCTGGTGAGAATTGTTCAGCATCAGCTTATTTGTTCTGTTCAGTATAACCACATCAAATAACATCATTTCATTACCATCTTTATAGATTCTGTAATCCAGAGAGATTTCATGTCTTTTTCTTTATTTTTTACATATTTATGCTGGACTGTAGAAAAAGGCACACAAAAATAATTTTGGCAGTGCTTTGAAAGGTGCCTCTTGAATATGTCGTGTGTGCCCAATATAATCTGTTTCAGCAGACATTGAGAAATGAAAAGAATACTAGAAATGGGTTTTTTACTAAACCCTGGATAAATTCTTTTACTGCATGCTGAAGTGCCATTCTGTATTGCAGCGGGTGATCCAGCACAATGCTTTAGAAGACCGGTCAATATCTGACAAACAGCAGTGGGATGCAGCCATTCATTTCATGGAAGAGACGCTCCAAAGTCGGCTCAAAGACAGTGAGTGGTGTCATGTATTCCACTCTTCCCTTTTTAATCTGGGCCAGTGTGGACCTAGTTGACTTCACTGAAGTGCAGCCTTTGTATCAGCCCAGCTGACACAGTGGTGACTGAAATAGTACTGATACTGATAGAAATACTCAGCAAAATACAGCCTCAAAAGCTCTTGTGCTCTTGCTCTTGCAATAAGGCAACTGAAAGATAAACCGTAGAGATCTATAGAAGCAAAAAATTGTATAAATCCACATGTAGGAGAACAGGGTAGATTCAGGGAAAATAGTTGGTCCTTTTATGGTTTCTAGCATAATCAGTTTTGATGCAAGTTGCAGCTAGGTAAGATTTGGGGTTTTTTAAATGCATCATTTGGAACCAGGAGGGTGGTCTCGGTAGAGGGATGTTGTGTTTTTTATGTACTTTCTTGAAGTATCTACTGGTTGGAAGTAATTTTTAAATTTCAGTAAAATACATCAACCATTGCTTGAAGTAAGACACTTGACTTGACTCAGTGTGGCGTATTTTATGTTCTCCAACATAAAATGTTCATTCTTGTTCATGTACTCAATTTTGAATGTATAAATTTGGCTGGTTGCATATATTTTGTTTGCTAGTTAATATCATACCTCCTTTTTCAGCTGAATCCGTTATTGAAGATATGGTGGGTCCAGACTGGAAAAAAAGATGGTTGTACTGGGTAGGCCGCACCAAAGAACAGGTAAAAGGAAAAAATTTAGAAAGAATTTATAGTCCACTACCTTTAGAAAACTTTGATTGTTACTCAGTACATTTTCAAAACTACCAATTCTCTTCACACTATTTAGATGACTACAGAAAAAAAAATCACTTGTCATTGTTTTAAATACTACAGAGAATTTTGTATACTTTTTCCCTGCTGTATCTACAGAGTGACTGTTTTCCATTTTTCAGCTGAATTACATCTTTGCTATTATGCCATTGACCTGCATATTAAAGTTCTTGCAGTAGAAAGAAATCAATGAAAGCAGGTGGAAACTGCTTTCTCTGGGCTTTTCTCTTCTATACTTTTCATGCCTGCCTTCTAAACAGAAGTCACGTGCAGTTTCTTGCATGCTCTGTTTGGATTTAATTAGTGTGTGATAGCATTATCGCTGGCATTGTAATAACAGTTGTATCTTCTGATTGTTGGTATTCATCATTACATCTCCTCTCAGTTGCTCATAGCTTTTGGAAATGTCTTTTGAATTTTAATAGCACCTTTCATTCGATGCCCAGAGATGATGGGCTTTTTATATTACTTTTTCTAGGTGTTTCTCAAACTGATTCATACTTTAAAGAAGTAAGCAGAGTTTAAAAGGATAAAGTAGGAAATAATTGTTTCAGAGAAGGGAGTTTTACAGTCAGCTGTTTGCAGCCAGGTGTGGGAGCAAGGTAGTGATTTCAGCCTATATTAACTAACTTCTATGAACAGCAGCTTAAAGGTATGAATCCATGGAGAGTTCCTGCTAGC
This sequence comes from Ifrita kowaldi, assembly GCA_013398055.1. Classification (NCBI taxonomy): domain Eukaryota; kingdom Metazoa; phylum Chordata; class Aves; order Passeriformes; family Cinclosomatidae; genus Ifrita; species Ifrita kowaldi. The sequence goes on from VZRS01012187.1 coordinate 85,677, forward strand.
TAATAGGCAAAAATTACAATTCTCCTCAGTGTCACAGGTGGTATGTGAATGTGAACCCTTCTAATAGATATTCATGGAAGGGAAAGGGGGCTAACACCTATGATTTTTTTCCCACCCTTTTATTCTTGTTCTGCATTGCTGTGTATAATGAAGCAGGAAAAAAAATTAAATTGACAGCGAATTATCCATTAAAAATGCTATATTTGTTGATGTGTCTTTGCACAAATTCCTTTTGAAGTAACTTAATAGTTAATAGCATCAGAGGTTTTTTCTGCCCTGGCTTATTAAGCAAATAGAGTGTTTATTGAGGAGGTGCTGATGATCCAAGTCTCTAATAATAAATTCCAACTAATCATTCCTATCCTAGAATATTCGTAATGAAACAAAAAATGAACTTGAGAAATTAATCAAGTGCAATGAAGATCATCCAGCTTATCTGGCAAATGATGAGGTGACGACTGTCAGAAAGAATCTGGAAGCAAGAGGAGTAGCAGTGGATCCATGTCTGGTGAGATGCAGAATTGTAACAAGACACATGGAGGCTCCCTGTGAACACTTGAGTGTTTTCTAGATAGCAAACAAGAGGCTCCATCTGAATACTGAGTTTGTGATGCAGATGTTTCCAGACGAATCACTAAATGCTTGCACGCAATACACACGCTCCTGTTGGCTGGCACACAGAGGCTGTACAGCACTTTGGAATCTGTCCCTTTCCACTGGAATCAGAATCTGCTGAGCAGATTTTCTTGCCTACATTATAACAAAGCTCATTAGAAATTATTGTTCAGATGTAATCAAGGCCTTTGTGAGCAAGATACAGTAAAAACATATTGTACATCCTAAAGCTTTCGGTGTGGTTGTATGTGAAGTTAGAAGTTCATTGGTACAATGAAGAGAGAGAAATTTTTTTTAAAATACTTGGAAAAAGGCAGGATTTTTTTAGAGTGTCCCAAGTGTATTGTACTTTTGAAATGTTCTGGAAAATGACATATCTCATTGCAGTAAAAGGCTCTTAAGGGCAATTAGACCCCTTATCTAATCAAATGTAAGGTTTCAAATAAATGAGAATTCAGACATTAATAAGTAATAGATGTAGATTTCCTTTAGCAGTGATTTATTTTCTGCAGTAACTTTGGCTACCTTTTCAACATTAATACATGCACTTCTTCTAGGTAGAAGAGTTATTTAAATATCTACTACTCCTTTCCTATACAGCACTCAACCATTTTTTGTGAAGGTCATAGTAATGATCCACATCCTCTGCATGAGGAGGCTGAGTGCAAATTGAGGTTTTTTTCTAGTTAAGCAACTGATTTTATTAATTATGTTTTATGGGTTTTCCCGAGAGGCATCTCGATACCCATACTTAATTTTGAAGAATTGAAACATAATAAGCCTAATCAAGAAAAGTTATAAATGTTTGTTTACGTAAGACCTATTAAATATTTCGCTAAGCTTTAATCTAGTCTAATTGGTAAATTAATGGATACAACTCAAAAATGTGTTCTCAGTGTTAATGTAAAGATTGTTTTGTAGTATATAATTTAAACGTGTTTTGGCTGCAGACAGTGCTTTTAAGCATTCTGTTATGTGCATAGAAGAGTAGGTTTTTAAATTTACAGTCATCTGTAGTATTTGCCAAGTGTAACTAACATTAATCATATCCCAGTTGCAGACAAATTGCTGAGAAATATTTAAGCACATGGTACGTGATATCAATAGTGGAATTTGGAGTTACATTTTAAAATTAAATGCAATCATTAATCTAAGCACGATAGTGAGTGTATGTATTTATTTATTTTGTCAAATTTAAATACTCTTTTCCTAGATTAAAGACACATGGCACCAAATTTATAGAAGATACTTCCTGAAGTCTGCTTTGAATCACTGCAATCTATGTCGAAGAGGCTTCTATTATTATCAGAGGCATTTTGTGGACTCGGAGGTAAATTGAAGAACAGATGTTCTTCATCTACACTGCTGTTTTGCCTTAATATTTCTATTTCAGTTGAAAAAAAAATCTAAAAATACTTCAAAGTAGCCTGACCAGATAGCTGGTGATCTCAGTTACGTTTTACATGAGGCTTGTAATGGATAAAATGCCATCCTGGTGGTAATTATGTAAAATGACCACTAGGTATCAGCCATGACCTTAAATATCTGTTTCTAATCGATGTGTGATGAAAATGCATGGTTAAAAGCTGTAGTGTACAGCTGTAGATATGTTGTTGATACCCATTTCTCCTGCTTTCCCATTGATAGTTATTTATTTTACTGATACAAAATATTCAGAGAACATCCTTGTGGATTTATAGGAAACGTATGGTCAGTAAGTGTTTAGAGTTAATGCTTGGAACCATGTGTGATCAATGGGAAAAAAATGAACAGCTATGGAGTTTCCAAACAAGTCTTTATGAATGGCTGCCCAGTTTTGTAAACCCAAGCTTGTGCAACAAATGACAGTATGCATCAGGTCACAGAAGGAATACACCATTTTATTACCATTATATTTTAAACCAAAGGGAAATTACTGGAAAGGTAGACCTCCTCACTTTGTTTGTCCTTTATTGAGCCATGAAGCCAGAAATCTTTGTTACTTTAGAAATACCTTTGCCTGTAAGAGATAAGAGAGAATGAGATCACAGCATGGAGAGCTGCCTCTTCATGGCACTTAAACTCCTTTTCATGTTACTGTCTTTTTTAAGGTGTCCTAATGTGAACTTAATGCTCCCTCCTGCCATCCTTGCAGGTGTAGAAACTGTCTTTTCTGTTGTGAACAAATACAGCCCTTGGCCCAGCCCTGTCTTCAGAAGCATTTGTCATGCAGGGAGGCACAGCCTGGAGCTCAGCTGTTGTCTCTCAGTGTATTTGCTGTGAACAGTGAGCATCAGGTTACACTCCCCAGCCTGCACTGAGTGTGTGTAAATTGTTTTTCCATGGTTTCCCATGATAGGCTCTTTCTGTTGAAAATAGCAAGACATGAAGGTGTTGCAGTTCATTAAATAAGGGTGGTTCTTGTAAAGTATTTTTGGTGTGCTTCCTTGTTACCTACGCCATTAATTCTGTGGGATTTTTGTGCAAGATATGAATATATATACATGAGGTTACAGTTGCTGCTAAAAGTGTCAAGAGATTCTTGTGTGTGTAGGATGTTCACTGGACATCAGAGGTCTGACACCACAAGTTCTGTCATTGCAGCTTGAATGTAATGACATCGTCCTCTTCTGGCGAATACAGCGAATGCTGGCGATTACTGCAAATACACTGAGGCAGCAGCTCACTAACACTGAAGGTGAGGCTCACAGTCAGTGGAAGGGTTTGAAACAAACTATTATCTCCTTCTAACAAACTCATCCAATAATAATTTTGTTGAGAGAGAAAATACTCTTTGAAGCTTAGAAATCTTTCTCAAAGAATTTCCGTTCTTAATGGCCCCTCCAAAGAAGGGGCTTCTGTGTTCAGAAGTTTGCCTTTTCTTCTATCAGATTAATAAGTATGGTAACATACACTATGTCTCTAACAGACCTTCCCAAAATTTTGTCCTTAGGTCACTGGAGTTGTAAAAGTGTTGCCACTCACTTTTTTTTTTGTTGCTTTGTTGTTTTGATTTTTTACAGTAAGACGTTTGGAGAAGAATGTAAAGGAAGTGCTTGAAGATTTTGCTGAGGACAATGAAAAAAAGGTGATGCTCCTAACTGGCAAGAGAGTCCAGCTTGCAGAGGATCTTAGTAAGTACCCACTCTACAGTGTTTTGGAATGAGCTTGAAATGAAGCAAATTGAGAATATTCTGTATGATGTTGGTTGTTCATGTGTTAGCATTTATTTAATATCCTATAGAAGTTTTCTTAAATACGGTCAGATCTTACTGATTCAAAGGTGGACATGGCTAGTAGAGTGTAAATGATATTACCATTTACACTGATGTAATTTCACTGATATAAATACATGGCACCAGTATATTGAAAAAGCGTAGTTAAAACAGAGTAAAATTTTAAAGGGACATTTTCCTTCCAGAGGGTTTACAGTAGTTTAATGCTTTGGGTCACTCAAAAAGTCCTAAAGGGTTTTATGATTAATATAATAAGATTTTAAGCAGTGAAAAATTTCAAGGTGACAGTCCAGGATGAGGTTGTCTCCTGTTGTCTACCTGCACATCGAGTAGGGTTTAGACTGACTTTTAGCTGATGGGCCTTGTCTTGCACACATACAGTTGTCTTTTCAGCAGCATGCTGCTGTTCTGTGAGACTTCCACTTAAACCCCAGCTGTGCACCTGGTCTGGGAGGGGAAAAAACAATGCTGTGCAAAAGGGAAAAGAAAAAAAGCTAGTGATAAATGAAGTTCCTGTAGTTCTATAAATACCTGCATGTTCACATCACAGGTGGCCATTCTTCTTAGACCTCCATTTTGTGTTTGATGTAGAAACTAATTTTTGTCTTAAAATATAACTTGGGATATTTAATTCAGAATAAATGAATATTGTGATCAGTGTTTCTTCTTTTAATTAGCAAAGCAATTAGCAAAGTTCTGATATTCAGGGTTCAGTGGGACAGAGAAGCCTGCAGTAGCTGTTTCCTAACTATGAATTGTATTTTCCATTTTTTACATCCAATGTGTAATATAAATGTTTTGCTTATAATAAACTCAAAATCTAAGGATTTTTTTTAATAGTGCTGGTTTGGTTACACTGAAAATACTGTCTTATTGAAAGTCTTGTTATCAAAATCCAGGTGAATTGTATTTGTTGTCCTTTAGAAGATGTAGTATTTTGGAATTGTGAGTAGGAGTTCTGGTGATCTAGGGCAAATTGCCTGGGTTTTCTTGACTGATCTCTGAAACAGGTGCTATGACTGTATAATTTTCATGATAGGTACAGAATTCTCTCCAAACATCTTGTGTTGCTTTTCAAACCCTGTATCAACCTTCATGTAAACATTCTTTTGGAGCAGGTAGAACGTGCTTTACAGCATAAGGGGTTCTCCTCTATATATGTTGAGGTCAAATGAGTGGTAGCTGCATAGTAGGATGCAGACTTTTATGGTGAAAGTTCTCCTTTTCAAGCAGTGCTGCTTGCTTTATTGCTTTGATGCTGATTTTTTGGGCTTTTTTCCTGAGCAAACACTGGTATATAGGGTACCTTGGCAATTTGGATTTATCCTCAAGTATTCCATGTTTCAAAACAAAATAAAAGAACCCCAACATGCCCATGATGTTTAAATTAACGTGTCTTTATTTTGCACTGAAATTGGCTTGGAATTTTTGCATTGTCAACTTTGCTTCTCCCCAGCCTCAGTAATAGGCTCCCATTTCAAAGCAGTGACAACTGAGGTCGTTATTTTGTAAAGTAAGACTAGACCTGTAGGAGCAGCCTGTGTGTGTTCATAACCTGAGGTGTCAGTGCATTGGTATAAATGCTTCAAGTGTGTAGTTTGCATTTCATAAATTACTGTGTAGCAAAACATGTCACTGCACTGTATTTCTTTAAATTCAGGAGGTCACAGATCCCACATGCATTATTCTAAGGAAATAATTGTTACTCAGTACAAAACAATGTATGATGACATGTTCTGCTTTATTGTACCTGTGGGAAGGTTTTAAAACTACCACTGCTTAGCTCTGTACTCAGATCAGCTGTGTTCTTTCTGCATGCTCTTATTGCTAAGTGGCAGGGATTTTTATGGGAATATGACAGGAAAAGGGGGTTTCTTTGCCTTTCCCTTGGTGAATAGAAAGCTTTTCTATGGTGCAGAAGGTTTTTTTTATACCCTTGAGACAGATTTTGATAGAGCATTGAACTCTCAGATGGCTGTAATTTCCTTCTTGTAGCACTTAGTAAAGTTCAGGACTCTGCTGAAGGAAAAAATCCTGACTCCTGCGACACTCCTGTGACTCCCTGTTCATGAAGTATTGGTATTTTAATTAGGAAGGGAAGTGATTTCCTGAAACACAAAGTGCAGTATCTCTATTCCATGCAGCTGTGTTTATATAACCCAGCTGATTCGAGTATCTTGAGCTCTGTCTTCAAATCAGTTACTTGTTGAGGCTCACTATTGACACTGAAAACACGTTCCAGGATGTCATTCTTCTGGTGGTTACAAATAGTCTTCTAATTTGCAGTCTAAATTTGTAAATATGGGGCTGGGATTCACTTCCTGATTAGAAACTCTACTTGCAAAGGTAAATTATTTATATACCTGAGGTTGGGATGCCTCCTCCTGATGCTGATGATATAGGAACACTGTCTCACTACTGTTACATCAGTCTTTTAATGCTGAAGCACTGAAAATGTTGTATTGTTTATTCAGGATACTAGTTAATGGCTGTTAGTAACATGGGTGACGCAGTCTCATTATGAGACCTCACATAATGAGAAAGTGAAACTTACTTGAGCAGATTTTGTTGTCTGTATTCTACAGCCTTGAATGGTATTTTTGTCCTATATAAGAATATTCCTTGACATTTATGCCCTGAATCTTGCTGCTTCTCAGTGTTCATGTCTCAAGTTTTCTTCTAGGTATTTTAAGGACTGTAAACAGATCTTTTAAACTTTTAAATTCCTAATTTTTTAATGTACTGAAGGTTGCTTTTTCTTCAAAAATATGCTTTAAATGTAATGTAAATGTACTCCTTTACATAAGTATTATCATTATACTTGTACCAGTAAATGGTTACTAAGTTTATGGAAATAAAGAAGCCCTTGGATTAGAGTCCATTTGGAAGAAAGGATCGTAAGGTGCAGAAAGGGGTAGAGGAGAATATGAATAGCTGAATTGGGAAAATTGACTTTAAAAATGTTCTAAAATGCAATCAATCTGTAAGAATACTTCTACTGAGAGATACACCTGTGGTTGATGTATCCCAGTGTCCTGACCCTGGCAGTGAGCAGGCGTGGAAACAACATAAGAATACAGTAGGACTTGCCTGTTGTGCTTTCTCAGCAGCCCAAGATCTATGGTTCCAAGATTTCCTAATCCTGAGGTAATATCTTTGTGATTAATAGGCATTCATGGATTTTTTTTTTCCTCCTGTGAGTTTCTCTAATTGCTTTTTGAACTTTTGTAAACTTTGGCATCTGCAACATCCTGTGGCAATTAGTTCCAGGGTTCAACTACACATTGTGAGAAAAAGTACTTCCTTTTGTTTGCTTCTGAGCCACCTGCCAGTTTCATTTGGTCCTCCTTAGTTCTTGCACTGTGAAAAACATTCAGTAATCTTTTTCTATTCATTTTTTTGCCATTTGTGACTTCATAGATGTGTATGCTACCTGCACTTGATGTTCTTTTTTCTGACTTGAAAAGTTCTCATGGTGTAGTTGCTCTTTGCATGGACATTGTTTCCTAGTTTCAATCAGCCTTGCCACTCTGTCTTAGTTCCACTAAACCCTTTTTGAGGTGAAAGAGCAGACCTTACACAAAATATTTGAAATGTATCTACATTATGGATTTATGCACTTGTGTTATGATGCTTTCTGAGTTTTGTTCTGGTCTTTTTACAGTAATTCCTTGTAGTCTGTTTCCTCTTTTGCCTGTTACTGAGCAGTGAGCTGATGCTGCAGTGCTCTATCTGCAACAGCTCCAAGTTCTTGTGTGAAAAGTAACAGCTGTGATATTATCCTTTTCTTGTCATGTTTTTAAAACTGTAGGTACAGTTGAGATGTATTTATTGTTTTTTTATTATGAGGATTCAGAAACAAGAGTAATTTGCTATCTGTCTCTTGTCTCTCTCCTGTCTGGGTACTGCAGGCTTATTCAGCAATTGGTAGGAACAACAATGCAGTTGTTCACAACCTCCCTCACATCTCTGGGGCATTATTTTTATTGAAGTTCTTCACCAAAGTTGTCTGCCATTTGAGGAACATAGCCTTGACTTAGATAGCTTCACCAGAAACAGGAAGAATTACATTTACTTTACTCTTGGCACCTACATCTCGATTGTGCTTGTTGCTGACGGACAAAATACTTTGATTTGAAATTTATATTCCACACAAGTTAGTATTTGCTTAGCTACATCAGTGTCTTAAATATGCCGTGTTCTATAAGAAGTGAAATGGGGTAGAAGGAGCTAACAGTACAATGGTAAACATTAATATTTTAAAAGGAAAATTTCATTGAAAAGGCTCTTGGCAGGACTGCCCTGTTTGTATTGCAGGCTTTAAGGCACTGCTTCCGGCTGGAGGGAAGATCTGATGGTGGCAAGTCAGTGCCTTCAAATTCCTGCAGCCTTGTTAGACACAAGTGTGTGCAGCTCTGCACAAATCTTTTCCACTTGCTCTTTTTTTTTAGATAATTAATTACCCTTTATTTCTACAGTACCTTTGAAAATGGATGAGTCAATATATATCCTTTAATTTTATCACTGATTGTTTGCAGTGTTTGCAAGTTTATCCTGTTTTCTCCTGTATTTGTGTTCAACTTCCCAAAGTAAATTATACTAAACATTCATGGAGGCTGCCTCTGAAGTTGCTGAAGGTTTTAAATGTTAAATGTATTTTAAAATGGGGGCTTTGGTGGTTATTTATGAAAGACAATTAGTTGAAGTCACAGCTTCCCTAGAACTGTCTCTTTTTAATTATGTTTTTCAGTATTTGGTAATATTTTTTTTTCGGGAAAAAAATAATATATAGGTGAAAGAATTCAATTTCAACATAAACAATATATTTTCTGCTGTTTTATTTTTAACACAAATTCCAGACTAGTAATTTCAGCAGAAATGCTCAGTACAAAACTGACAGGACATGGATAAACCTTACCTTTCTGTAGACTACTTTTTAACACGGTAATTGTTTAAAATGTTGAGTTCCTAGTAAAACACTTCCTAGAAGTCCCTCATCGTTTGCAGCACCGATGTGCTGGCCGTGCTGTGTTTCTCCGCGGGCCCGCAGCAGTGCGGGAGCTCGGGCGCTTGCGCTGCCGGTGCTGAGCGCGCGGGGGCGCTGAGCGGCCGCGGACGGGGCGCGGGGCTGAGCGGCGGCACCGCTCGGACCGGGGCTCCCCTCCCGCCTCTCGGAGGAGCATGCACTTAACTGCCCTTGTCCCTCTTGTTTTCCATTCCCTCTCCGGGTTTTTTGTTTGTTTGTATGACATGTAATTTATGAAGACTGTAAAGGATGGTCATTTTTTTTTTTCTCAGCTGCACATTTCTGGTTAGCAACTGCATGGGAAATACTAGTTTAGTAGGCTTTATTAAGAAAAAACTGTTAGGAACTGAATCCTTTAATCATTTTGGAAAGGAAGTGGATATTGCAGTGTTTTATCCTAAAGCTAAGTGTCTTGTCTCCCTATTGCAGTAGCATCTAAAGCATGCTGGATGGTGCACATTGTTGTTGAATGCTTCAGGTGAAGCCAAGCTTCAGGCAGGCAGCAGGAGCTTTGCCACTCACTTCACTAGAGCTGAAATCTCACACACCCAAAAGAAATACACATGTCCTATTTCTTCTCCTTTTACTCCTTTTGGATAGCAAAACTATGAATGCTGCAAAGCCACAGGATAAGCAGAACATGGTACATACAAAGCATCTTTCCTAGGTCAGCATACTATTCATCCAATATCCTGTGTCCTCACAAGCTGGAGAAGAAAACCCAGTTCTTCACCAAATTATAAGTAAAACCATGTGCATGGGAGAGTCATTGGCAGGAGGTGGGAATGCCTGTGGAAACTTGATCCTGAAATTGCTAGCTATGGATGTGAATGGATCAGCCTCCAAGTTCATTTGTCAGTAATGTTGACACCTGTACAGGTGTTGTGGGCTAGCTGAGGCTTCATTCTGCACAAAAGCTTTTTGAAACATTTCAGGAGTAAGCCCTCACATGAAGAAAAGACAGCTTAGGGCCATTTGTTTCAATTCTGTCATATGCTTGTAGGCTATGAAATGTAATAGTTTGCAGAACTTAATTATTTTCTTGTAAAGACTAAAACATATAAAAACTAAACAAACCAGAGTTACAGTAAAATACTTTCAAGTTTTATATCTAAAGTCATTGCTTTGAAGTCACAGCATTAAATTTTTAATTTACTTTTTCTCTTATTGAATGTAAACCATTTGCCAACTGGGAGCATGAATGATTTAATATCATATAGGCATATAATAAACTTGCCATTTTAATGGAGTTAGAAAGCTACGGTTGGCACTTCCATATGCAAGTTGCTGACTCAGGACCTGAAGTTCCTGTGATTTGGCTAAGCTAAGTGGGTTCTGTTGTGTCTGTTCTATGTAACAGTCTGGTTTTAATCCAAGTGAGTCCCCTTTTTTGTTATGCATATATGCAAAGTTGGGGATAAAGTCTGTGAAGAGTACTTTGCATATAATTACTTGTTCCGTGGTTACATTTTTTCTTCCATTGCTGTTAGCTGCAGAACAAAAAAAATTGTGTAAGAGCAGCTATACTATGGTCATTACTGTGGCCTAATTAAATTTCAGTTCCTTGAGATGACTGCCAATCGTGTTTTGATTTGACCTCTGTCGTTCATGACATTGTTGATTACATGTGCTCCTTAAAATCAGGCTTTGACTTGGCTTTCTGAAGCCTTTGCTTCCCTTTGCTCTTCTATTATGAGCTTTAACTTTTTTTTAAAAGGTCACAGCGTTTCATAGGGGCAAAGCTCAACTGGTGGGGGAAAGATCTCTCAAATAAGCAGATCATAGGTAATTTTCCACTAGAAAGTAGAGGTGGACAAAACATCTCAAAAGGCAGTGGTTAGTACTCCTTAAGTCAGAACCAGTGTGGTTTTCAGTGTTTATGAGATACAGAAAAAAAGGTATCATTTTCAAGATATTTGAAGGTAGTGCCCAAATGTCAACCCTGCTGCCCAAAGACAGATATAGGAAAGAGAAAAGTATCTTAGGGAATGCAAAGGGAGGAGTAATTTTATTAGAATCTGAAGAATTAGGGTTATTTTGTGCTCTTATTTCTTCCACAGTGCCTAAATATTGGAGTTTTAGAAGCCTTAAGTAAAAATATGGTTACTTCATAGTTGTAAGAAAATTCCGGAGGTGTCGGCAGTCCCGCTTTCATCTCATTCTCCTTTCACCTGGTCATAGCAGTGAGAAGCACTCACTCATCTCATCCTTAGCTGGCAGAATATTACACCAGGAGATGGTGTGGCCTTCTACCCAGACAGAAGCAGAGCAGCCATTTCCCTCTGGGAATCACCAAACAGATCTCCAACTTCTGCTAAGCATGTGCAGGGTAGCTGCTATCTTCACAGTCCCCTGCCAGCAGCTTCCCTGAGGACATTAATATGACCTGTATCTTATCAGAGGCTGCTTGTCATTTAGAGCACATTTATTTCTGCCCCAATCTCAATCAGTTACAAAATGTGGGCTGTCTGATTCTTAACGAGTTCAAGCTTGTGCTGGTGTCACCAGTGTGCTGGTGGCAGCATGACTCCTGTGCTCTCTTTGAGCTCTGTAGAGGTCCTGGTGCTCCATGATGCAGGAAGTTGGGGGACAGTGAGCTTGGAATCAGTCTGTACCGTTGTGTCTTCAATTTCCCCTGATTTTGAACCAAAGCAATATCTCACAATGGATTTGCAAACTTCCTGTTAGAACGCAAATTAATTATTTTTGCACGACTATCATGTTTTTAATTCCATGTAGATAATTTAAGAAATTGACCTAAGCAAGTGTGCTTTGATGTGAAAGACACTGGTTAAATGTTCAAGTTCTTTTTTTTTTTTCTCTTGAGTTTTGGGGCAGCAGCATGAAACTAATGAATTAAAACCAGAAGAATGTGTAGGATGGTCTGTGTGTCAAAGTGCAGATAATGTAGTTCCTGCTTTGTGTCATGGCAAAAAGCGCTTTAGAAAGCTGCATCTTCTCAGAGAGGGAAGTAATCCTCAAGGGAGAACATACATCACTTGTGGACATCCTGTGATGGAGTGATGGTTTACTTAACTTAAGAATCCCAGATGACCAAGGCCTGTCTGCTGTGATTTCTTAGTTATTGATGAAGAGTTAGGCACTGATGTCCAGGTCCTAAAACGGATCCTTACAAAGTTCACCACATTTGTCACTGACGAAAAGAAGCCTATCACTTAAAGTTGACATTGAAAAATAGTGATAAACTGCTACATGAATAATGACATGTTTAATGCCTATTAATCTTACTCTAGACCCATGTCTCTTGTACTTGAGGGTCATTGTGGTGCTGTCTGCTGAATTTATTTTTTTCCTAAAATTTTCTGAATGATGCAAGGATCAAAACATCTAATTGGATGCTATTTTCTCTTTAGTACTGGTTGCTTATGAGGATACTTATTAATCAAAATTTAAGTACTTATCATGGAGAGATTTACTTATCATGGAGAGATTTACTGTTGGTATAAATTACAGGCTTGTAAATGGACCAGTATATGCTTTTGTTCTAAAGTAGCGTGGAGCTGTGGAATGTAACATTCCCATTTCCAAAAGCTGGAGAGGTCAGTGTCGTGTGTTGCACATTGTCAATTGTAGTAGATTCCACTTTGCCCATAGGAATGATAGCAAAGAATAAATAATAGAACCATTTGTTTTTTCTTCAGGATATGGTGACTTAAGTTTCTGACTATTAAAAATTATTATTACGATCTAAAAATTCATCTAATCACCATTTCATTTTCTGTCATATTCTAGAGAGACTTTAACTTAAATAGTCCTGACAGCATATTACTTCATTATCTAACTGAGTATGCTTTCTTTTGGGTGGAGAAACAACATATATCAGTTATTTTTTATGTTAAAGTCTTTTTACAGTTTTATAGCTGTAAGGTTACAGTAGCCTTTACATAAGTAGTTTATCTTCATAGCTGTGTATATCCTTTCTGCATGAGGAAAAGTTAATCTTTTGTCACATCACTGGATGAATCATTGGGTAGTATTTCTGGTTTGCCTCTATGCTTTTCACTATTTCCACACAAAAAGTGAGCATCGCCACGTTCTGATTCATTCTAGTTTAACAGTTTTGATGTGGAAGTTCAATCTTCCTGTATCTAAGTCTGGTTCAAGGTATGAGATTGTTTTGTAAGGTTGCCTTGTCATTCTGCTACTAAGCTCCTTCCAGCTGTCCTGTAAGCAACACGGCTGAGTTCTGTTGAAAGACTGAGTTATTAGAGCAGTTTTAATTAAAAAATCTGAGATGGAGACAGAGGACTGAAAGATGCCCAAGTCCCACCTTGATATTGCAGACCTTGTGACTCTCATAAACTTGCAACTTAATACAGGGTAATGATCACGGGTACATCAGGCAACCTCAATGACAGTGTAGAAATAGTTTGTGACCTCGCATCACAGTTTGGTAATACTTAGTTTCCATTCTGTAGACAAGCAGGACTGATGTGGAATAGCTCATGGAAATGTCTGTTGTATAAAGTCAGTATCTACATAATTGTCTGTTTTGCTTCAGCCCAGCAGCTCAGTTCTGAAATGCTCTGTCAGAGACAGAAGGATTTCATGCTTACCAGCCTGAGGAGCCCCAGGGACTGCTCCAAGAAGCACAGCCAGCTTCTGTTCTGTTCCACCCAGGAGGGGGCAAACGTGTGGCCAAAACTGTTTTGTTAAACTGAGAGCTCTCGCCAGTGAATCTGGAGCAGCTATAGATCAAGGCATTGATTAGTAATGTGCTATTTCAACAGCACAATACACAATTCAATACACAATATACAAATGCTAAAATATTGTTCCAATGCTCAGTAGCTTGCAAGAATGACTGAAGTGTTTTCAGACAAGCTGTCTTCTGCTGCTGCCTGGTTATCTTTAGTGTGAAGTAAAGGTGATACTGTTTCCTACAGGCAGCTGATAGCTTTGCTCAGGTGTGCTATGAAGGGATTAATAATTAGTGTTAATACTTGCAACAAAGTAACTTCAGTGATGGGAGCCGTGACTTGGGGGTTTTTTTCTGTCTAAAATGACCTCTTAATTTTATTATGTTTCTGTATCAGGCTAATTATACAATTTGCAGGTGATCTGTTCCTGGTTTAGAGGTGGATTTTCCTACAACATGGAAAACAAAACTGTATCTTCATAGGAAACTATATCTCTTGATGTTTTTTCCTGTTATAGCCATGCAAAAGGAGGCCAAACTGGATGCAAATTCAAATCTCATGATAGATTGCAACACATACAAGAAACATAACATTAAGGGACAGCTACTACAATGTAGCATCAGTTGGCATCTTCTTTCAGTCTTAACTACTGGTAACTTATGACCATGCCAGCTATGTTCTGCAAGCTTGCATTTTAAAGGCTGTATATTCTTAATGATTCATGGATTTACTACATGAACTATTATAAATTCCATTTAAACTTTTCAGGATTCTGCAGTGCTTTTATTACACTAATGAGCTAATTGTTTAAGAATCATTCACATGATTCATCCTGCTGCTCAGCCTTTTTAAAAAAAAACTTGTAGCTGCTGAAATTCTCTTGACAAACAATATTTATAGCAGTTTGACAGCAGGATGAAGAACAGCGTTTGTCTTTGTAACAGCTTAAAGAAAAGGCCTTTCCAGCACCCAGCCATGCAGTTACAATCTTGACCTCTTTCTTTTGCTGGGAACATACATACAGCATACAAGCAGCACCTCCCATGTGTTTTCTTGACCCTTTCACTGTCCATTCACTTCCCATCTGTTTTGCAGCCTTAAAGGAACAGAGGGGGCCCTCTACTTATAAATCTGTCTTCGCAGCTGACAAATGATGTTCTGTCTCTTTAAGGGCAGCCTGGGTGGTTTTGCCTTTTTTTTTCCTTCCCCCCCTTAAAACTTTAGCTTTCCTCTCAGCCTTATCCAGAGGAAAATATGGTATGTGAACAAGAGGAAACTGGCAAAAAATGTGATAGATAGTTTCAAAGGATTTTCTAAAATTCAGCAGGACATGACCTTGCAATGATCAGGGAATGATGGCAGTGTTTGCACGAGGCAGGAGGAGGCGTGTTGCTGCAGGTAACTGTGGCTGGGAAGTCTGCTTTCTGAGGCATTTTTTGGAGTGGCTGGGAGTGTGCTGTCTCACACCATTCTAACAAGAAGTAAAGCTTTTGCATGGCCCTTAGAAAATCAAGGAATGTGGCACAAAAGGCTGAATTCCAGAGAGATGATTCCGCCCTCCCCTCTTCTCCACCTGACTGTTCATAGGGGTTGTGTACAACTATGGAGTTTGTGTCTTAGGTAGCCCTAAGGTAAAAATCATCTTTCAATAGAAAACTTTGGATTGACATCTCTAGTTTTTAATTGTGTTTCTGGGCATTGTGATGGATTCTGACTGACAGGGCTTTCCTTTTTACTAGAGAAAAGATGATGCATTCACAGCAGTAAATTCCAAATTTCTGCCTCTGTGGTTAACTAACCATAACATAGAAGTAGCACAGCAAGCAGTGAGAATGTTTATAGGCAAGGAAGGGATTAAGAAAGGAAGGAAGATGGAAAAAAAAAAAAAGTAAGGGGAGAACTCAAGTCTAAACACAATCCAGAGCAAAAGGAGTAACAACCATGAGCTTTCAAATATCAAAGCCATGTAAACATTAGTTGGAGATGGAAATCACTTTAATGTAGAACAGGAGGATTTATAATAAGGTATTAACACATTTTTTTCGTGGTCGTTGTATGCTGCAAGTGTCATCAAAGTACAAAATAAAGATGGATCTCTGTCCAGAAAGATTTTAGAATTTGTTTTGTGGCTGCAGTTGAAATTTGATATCATACATGTACATTTGTAAATGGGAAGGGAAAGCTTTTTCATTTGCTCAAAGTACTCATGTGGTTTTATTCCTGTTCTGGCACAGACAGACATGAACATCTTTAAAATTCTGTGCTAAAACTATTGGTTTTATAGATGTAAATATGTATTTGAATGTCTCAAATTTAACTTCAGAACCATAAGCAGGACAGGTTTTGTGGACAAAGGCCACATCTCTTACTAAACCAGTTAACGCAGCTGGAAAACACAAGAAAACCTTTTCTTGCCTCTAGGAGTGTGTTTGAAATAAATCAGTAATGTACTTTGCTTTTGTAATTTGTGTTTAATATTATTTCAGATTCTTTGGCCTTACCTTTGGAGATTTGCTTGATAACTTGCTTCAGCTGTTTCATTTTAGCACTGTTCATTGGTAGCTAAGCTCAGTTATCTCAGGCAGCAATCTGAAAGCAAACCCTCCTTGTAAGACTGAATATTTCAGGGGGTTCCCTTCTGACCAGCTTATGATATTAGGAAAAGCAAACTTTTTCTGTGCCTGCATCTTTCTGCATTCACAGTGTATCCAAATCCTCATTACAGTTCAATTAGTCTGGGTTTGAGCCTTTTAGATTTAGGATCACAGGATTAATGAAAAGAAAATGAGCGGGTAGCAATATCATTTCATATGGAGATAAGGAGAGCCTGAGCATGAATGAGAATCTCAAGACATCTGAATAAAGAATTTCCTCATTCTGTCAGTGAAGTTTTATGGGTTATGGAGGAAGGATTATGGGAATATTCATGACCAGATCAAGAGGTATAATGAGTTGATGTATGAACCAGCTTATCTTTTAGGTAAACATGGGGTAAATGGGAAATAGAATAACCATTCATGGCTCCTAGGTCTGTGAATTGTACTGTTCTAAGATGGAAACAAGGGTTTAGTTACAGTTATTCTTCATTGATTTAATTTGATTTTTGATCAGTGTTTAACAGGTGCTGGAAAAGTTGCGTATTTGTAACTTCAGGTCTGCATTAGAGGTACCAAAGAGCACATCATCTTTCTAGAATCCAGTCTAAGCAATATGTGTATTTAAACTTCAGCAGTACCTTGTAATAAGAGCACTTTTGTTTAAGTCCCTTTTGTGACATGGTAGCAGTATATAAAACAGCTTGGGTATTTCAACCAGTTACAGAAGTAACTTGCTAGCAAACTGAATGCTTTTAATCTGTGGTTTACTTGTCCTTGGAAAAACACAGTATCACAAGACAGAGCAACAGGTCACTTTTTGTCTACCCCTAAACCTGCTTCTGCAGTAAGTGTTCTTACCTGAAATCAGATGATTTTCTGTGTTTGGCATGTTGATAAACTTCCTCAAAACACAATGTACTGTAATTTACAAGTGTGAATCACTGGTAGTTTGATCTAAGTGTCAGACAAAACCCGACAAATGTGGGTACAGAGCTTGTGCATTTCACAGAGGCAGGAACTTCCCTAAAGTTGGGTAACATCTGCTTCTTGAATTGTGAGAATGAATTGTTGTTCCACATACAAAGTCACATGGTGCTGATGAAACTGTAGACAGTAATCCCAGAACTGCAGACTCCCCTATTGGAATTCTATCCAAGCACTTATATTTACTAGTTTATTAAGATTAGTGTTGTGTAAATGCATAACTCTGCCCTCAGCCTGTTTCAAAAGTAAACCAATTCAGCAGACTGCTTCTCTGTGCTACACAATGGACTTGCAGGAGAGTATTACAGGTTGCCTGGGATCTGCTGCTGCAAGAGGCTTTACTATGGCTAAAAATACAGGGCATAGCATGAATAATTGCAGCTATTTGGCACTCATTGTAACTGTTCTTTTTTAAGAATAGCCAGCGTATTATTTCAAAGTATTAAATTACCTCAAGTCCTCATAATTATTACAGTTAAGTAATCATTTCAATTCAGTCCAAGTATAAAAACTAATAAAGTGCTCATAGTATGCAGTCAATTTTAGTATGCCTGTTCTCTGAGCAAACACAGCTGATTCAGTATATTCTGGTGGAATACATATTTGCTATCCTGTTATTTTAGTATGCCTTAATCAGAAAATTAGAATAGATTTGTTGGCACAAACCTTTTTTTGAGGGTGAAATAATAATTACGGGTTTTTGCTGATGCTTTTAATTTTCAGGGCTGGAATACTTCATTAGAAAAAGGTTGAGAAAGGAAAATATTTGCATTTAATACTACTTAATCTGCCTGCTTTCACTGGGTCTAATGGCTTGATCAATACAAAGAACACACTTGGGAAAACATGTTGCAGTTGGGAAAAAAAAGTGCCACAGAAAGCCACTGAAAGCACAACATGAAGAGATCTTCTGGGTTGTGAGATCTAATCCCCAGTTATCACTGACAACTGCTGTTCATTTTGGAGAGCAGGGTCCAGGATTAGTAATTTCCAAACCCAGAATCGTGATAGAATATTTTGGGTTGGAAGAGACTGTGAAGATCATCTCGTTCCAACCCCCCTGCCACGGTCAGGGGCACTTTTCACTTGACCAGGTTGGTGAAAGCACCATCCAGCATGGTGTGGTCAAAAAATATGTTAATTCTGTCCAAAATAGAAGAACGTTAGTTCAAAGGCTGATTTTGTAAACATTTATAGAGCAACAGTATTGGAAGCAGAGCTAAGTAGTTGCCTAAATAAATGCCATAGAAATACCATTTTCCTTACACTAGAGGTTTATATACTGGCATGCAATGCATATTCTTTTTTTCTTTTAAAAAGATAGTAATGAAAACACTTTGCATGTGCTCAGGAAGGAGAAGTGATCATGGGACTACCTTTTTTTTTTCACTGACAGCTTTCAAAGATTCTGCTGAACTGAATCAGAATTTTTTTTTTAACCTGGTAAAAATCAGCTACTGTTGTGTCTTAACTTCCAAGGTATAGATTTTGCCCTCACACTGACTGTAATCTTCATTTAATATCAAAATACCTTAAAAGAAAAAAAACAGCTGAAATTCAAGAAGCTTCTTTGGTGTTTCCTTTAGGACTTAGAGTGCCATTCAGCTTCACTGTACTTCTGTGTTTCTAGATAAGCACCACTGGGGAAGGGCAGGCTGAAGTGTTGAAAGTGCCAG
This sequence comes from Ifrita kowaldi, assembly GCA_013398055.1. Classification (NCBI taxonomy): domain Eukaryota; kingdom Metazoa; phylum Chordata; class Aves; order Passeriformes; family Cinclosomatidae; genus Ifrita; species Ifrita kowaldi. Next base: position 104,451 of record VZRS01012187.1, read on the forward strand.
TGGCTTACCCTTCATCACCTAGGAATTGCAAGATAGATAGAAGCTTGAGGTTTCTTCATATTCATGCAGGCTATTTTCCATACTTTACTTTAAATGCTAACTCAAATTCTCTACTTCTGTTAGAACAGGACTGCAGGAGTTTGTTGAGTTGTTATTATTATTACTGTTACTCTAAAATTGATTTTGTGTTTGTTTATGGGCTTGTCATTTTGTTAGATTAAGCTTTCAGTTCCTGTAGCTACGTTAGTGTTCTCTTTGGAGGTAATTTTTTTCCACTTATGCTTACCTATCCTATTTAAAGCTGATTGTTTTATTTTTCTTTTTGTTTTGCTGTTACTGCAGCTCAGCAAAGCAAGTTGATAACATATGGTACTGATAAAGAGAAGAAAACATTAATAAAAGTTTTTTTAAAAAATGCTCAAACCCTGTATCTCATACCAGGGAACATATGGCTTTAATCCAATAGTATTTTTAGCTTGGAAGAAAATATTTGTCTGTGTTTATGCTCATCTAACTTATTTTTGTCTGTCCTATTGCTCTCCCCCTGTTCCTTCATATTTCTGAAGTGTGTGTTTTTCATGCCTATAATCACACACAGAAGGAGCTTCAAATGAGGATGTGGTGAGAGAGAAGCAGGAAATCTCACAGGCTTTGGATTCCAACTATGTTCTAAATCTTGCTTCATAAGCAATTTAATAAATCAAAAAGGTTATATGATGACAAGTGTTGTATGGAATTGAGAAAAGAGTGGAAAAATGCCTAAACCCCTGGATTTTTTGCAATCAATTTTGCCTTTTCATTCTTAGTAACTATTTGTAGTTGTGGTCAAGCTGTGTTTTGGTAGGGAAGTAAACTCCCAGATTTAGTTTTTACATAAAATGAGATTCTGCCCACATCCATCTGGTTACTACTGAAATGCAAGACAATAAAATGCAAGTTTTAAACATTCTTAACATTGTGTGTGCCCTTTGGAGGAGGTGTCTTGAATACTGACGTGTGGTTCCCTTAAATTCTCCTGGGTGAAAGGGCATGAGCTTTCAACTCCATTTAGAATGATTAGTGGTGTTTGTTACACTTGCTGTGGAGGATATTTGGTTGAAGAAGAAAGGGGCTAGTGGGCATTATTTAAAAGCTAACAACTCCCTGCATGTGACAAGTGTACAATAGTTATGCTGTGCATGATCTGGTGGAAAATTCAGTTTTTTGGAGTATGTTTCTAGTATTGGATTCCTTCAGTAAATTTTTGAATTATAAAATTACCAGGGTAATCATAACATATATGTGTAGTAGTTCTTCGAACGGGACTGGGTTTCTTTTTTTCTGATGTAAAAAATGTTACAAACCTATGTAATTGAGAAACAAAATGCTTAGGGTAATATTGATGACAGCATTAATTTTTGTTTGTGTTTGCATGTTTTTGTTCATGGTTTTTGTGGGGGATTTTTTTTTTCTTTCTGTTCCTGTCCTCAAGTACTTAATAGTAATCGGTATTTGAACGGTGATCTTTTCATTTCCACCAGAAAAAGTTCGGGAAATCCAGGAGAAACTTGAAGCCTTCATAGAAGCCCTCCATCAAGAAAAGTAGATTGTTCAAGCAGGTAATCATGTTCAGATCATAAAGAGATTACTACAGTTATCTTATTGTTCAGTATAAAATTACTATCCATCTCATTTAAATGCATGTTTTCATACAGACTTTGTGAAAATTCCTATTTGTTTTATTCCATTGTCTGGCTGTTGCTGCTTCTAGCTTCTGATCTGCAGAATGATACTTGCTGCTTTTACACTACAAGCAGATATGAAACTTAGTAGAAATATATTTGACTGACTAGTTATTTAAGTATTGTGAATCACTGTAGGCTATTTGATTACTCTCAGTTCAATATTTTTATCTGTATTAAGAGAAGAAAGCATAACTAGCTGGAATAAAAATTAACAGAACACTCTTCTTTGGAAACATTTTGGTTCTTTTGTTTTTCTTAAGACACTGTATATTGTTAGCAAAAATGTTTGCATGCAGGTATTTTCCAAATTTCATTTCTGTTAGTTCTCAAATCCATAAACCCAAGTGCTGCATTTGTACATATTGTAAAATAATTATCATTCTGTTTCAACAGCAACTTTACACAAGAATGCAGCCTTCTCCAGGATACCTTGCACAAAGACTGAATTGAAATGGCTTTTGTGTCCCATTCTCTTTCCTATCTTTTGGGGAGCATCCTGAAATGTTGAAGGAGAAAGAAAATAATGTCTTGTGGGACTGAGAAGTTTCCGTTAAAATCCACCTGCTTGTTTAATTTTCGAAGCTACATGCACGGAAGATCTGATTTGTGTATCAATGAGATAGCTTGGGAGCTTGCTGAAGTTGTATATTTAAGGTTTTTTTTCCTGAAAGGGAAAAAAGCTTTTTATTTTTAGTATGTGTCTTGTATGGTAGAGCTGGATCAGATTCATAAAATGATTTTATCTGTTCTCATTTTCTTGCCTGCGGCTGATCCTGGGAGTTTGACATAACGTTTTAGTCTTTGTATGTACATTAAAATGCCCTTCTAAGTAATGCCACTTGTATTTGTTATGCTCTGTGTTGAAGCATTTGCTGATCACTGTGGTACAGGTTTGAAAGCACGGTATTGAGATCCTGAGGGGAAGTGGTGGATTTTGTTAAACTCCTAAACTATTGAGAGATGTCAGCCAAGCAATTCTTGTAGTTCTTTCACCTGAAAGCACAGACTGCTATTCAGTGACACCTTAAAAGGTTTAGGCTCAGGAAATAATGTCAGCAGCTGCTCCTTTTACCTGTTCTTTCCTGATATGTGTTGTTACTCTTGAATGTCAGCCGATTACATTTCATTTCTGAGATTGCACAGACTCAGATTTCCTTGTTAACTTCTCCCTTCACCATAGGTACAGAGTAACCTGATGGAGTATGTGTGAAATGTAAAAAGATAGAATGTACAATTCCAACTTGTCCAACTTCCAAACTAAAAAAGAAGGAAAAATGTCATTAATTTCATTTTTACTAATAGCTATTCGAAGACCAAAATCACTTCTATAAGAATGTTGTGCACAAGGTCCTTCCACACCCACTTGATGTCTATCATTCAGTAAAATCAGTAAGGCACAGAAAACTGCCTTTCAATTTTGCCATAGAAATGTTACTTCTGATAACTTTAAGCATGATACAAGCTCTCTGTCATAGGTGCCTGGTGGTTAATCACCACCACATTTCTCTGCCCACGCTTTGCCACAAAGGATCTGGACACTTCTGAATACTCGTGTGGAAGAAGGTGTTAGGCCTGAAACAGTTTGAGTTGCAGCTGTCTGATTATGTACGTTGAAAAACTGACCTAGATTTATTTTCCCTTTTGAAAAGGCAATTGATTTTGATATGTAGAAATGAAAAGAGAGGAACCTGGATGTTTTCCAACAGATATTGTTTTGGTTGCTCTCAGAGGAAACAATACAAAGTTTGGTAAGATGTTCCCCAAATGTTTGGACGTAAAATATTCAGCCATGTGGACAAAAAGCTAACGTAGACATTAAAATTATGTTGAAAGGTTAAATATTTCAGGGTAATCTAACTGAATGTTTGGAGATATTCTGTTTAAAATTAATTCCTGAAAATGAGTGTTTGAGAACTGAAAAATGAAAAAATGGCTTGTGTCATCACCATTCTCTGAAGGTAACTTCAGAAATGTAAGTTTGCACAATTTTGAAAGCAGACACCTTTGTGTATAGCAAGTGAAATAAGTCTGTACTTTGTAAAAAAACCAAACAAAGAAACAAACAAAAACTTTTGCATTTACCTAGAGATCACTGTTTGAAACTTCTGTGTAATGTAAATGTTGCAAAATATCGCATCCAGTGGCCCAATGTTCATTTCTTTTAGTGTGATGTTCCTATGGGTTTAGTTCCAACTTCTCTGTGCTGCTCATCTAAGACTTAGCATGATGTAATCCATGGAAACTAGGTATTTATTATTGAATAAAAATGTAACTGAAGGAATAATAAAATGTGGGTTTTGAACACGGTGCTATTGCACCTAATTAAGAAGTCACTTTGACCTTCTTTTTCTCATTTGTAAAGTTGTGAACAAATATACATTAATGATTTCTGTATATGTTACTGAAATCAAGATGTCTGATTCGGAAGTGCTGTGTCACCACCAGGTTAGTGGTGGCTGTACCAAGTGTTATCTTTACTATATAAATTAATGTACCATTTATGTAATACATTTAGACAAAGATCTTGTATGGAAAATCATTATGGTGAAAGCTGCTCTCTCTGCAAGTTGAGATAATGAAGTGATATCCAGCATATAAATGAAGACTGTTACAGAGCATTAGTTTCAGCTGCATTTAAAATAAACATGCAGACTGGGGCAGTGGGTGTGAGAGTTAAAGAGCAGTCAGTTTACACACCCATGAATTCAGGAATTTTTTTTTTTCTTTCTTTCTTTTAGATGAAGAAAAATTTTACAAAATCAATTGAAAATAAAACCCCTATTCACTGGAAACTGTGACAATGAAGGTTTACTCAGATACTGGGAATATCCTCACAAGAACTTAGCATTTATGGCTATCTGAAAAAACTTACCATCTTAGTGACTTACCATGTCCAAGGAACCTTTTTTTTTTTTTAATGTCAGTTTAGAGCTCTTGGATCCTGTTCTATTTTTTAATTAGTTCAGTAATCCATCTTACCTTGCAGTAATCTTTACAGACCATGATCAATCACTTGCTAGTTTTTGTTCAGTAAGATAAATGAAATGCATTGTAAAACCCTTGCAAGATAGGTCCTACATAGTCAGATAACTCCTAAAGCTGTAGTTTCACCAGTGCTGTAAGTTCTAGGTGGCTGTAATCACAGACCTTTCACAGCATATGGCTGTTGCCAGGAATTTTTCAGTATAAAATACTGTGTAGAAAGGATGGGAAGAAGCTGAAATGGTACAGAGATTGTAATGGTTGTTTATACCGTGATGCTGGAATGGAAAGCCCATGCATGTTTCTGTGTATACAAATCTTGCTTGCATCTGCCATCACCTCAGTGCTTCAGCACATGAAAAGGTGAAATTATCCAGGCTGTTGTTCTGTAAGAAGTGCTGAAAGTCAGAGATATTATTTTACTTTTGACTAGTAGAGATTCAGGAAGTAGTTCTGAAAGTAGTGGTGAAACAGTTCTAGAGCCAACCTCACAAACTGTTCTGGAAACATTTCTGAAATTGACTCTTTAAGTTTCTTGGGTTTGGCTTTAGGTGCTGTTGCAGGGCCAATTCCAGAAATATTTCTATTCCTATCTGCTGAAAAGCTGTTTACTGTGCATAGCTGCAAATGGTTGTGTGTTTGTGTTGCAGAACACTGATAGAAGACTTTATTTGCTGCTCTTGGGAGTCTGTAGGCTCCAAGAGGACTTCCAGAGCAGTGGTGGTTTCCCAGTATGACTTTAAACAGCTTTCTGAACCATCCTAGGTGATGACAACCAGCAAGGTGAGCTTTGTTCAGGTTTTTCACCCAAAGGACAACAACAAACTTTTTGAAGGTTAGTCAGCATGGTGCAATAACACCTTGCTTTATACTATTCCTAATACAGAGGGAGATGGGAAGTTTGAATTACAAGGGTATTTTATAATAAGCTTTAGAACAGAAATAGCTTGAGTGTTACATACTCTGTAAGATTTTAGAGACTTTTTCAGGAAACACCTGGGTGAGCGTTACTGAACAGGACTGACAGCTGCCATATCCTTAGAACAGCAAAGGACAAGCGTGTTTGTGCTCTATTGCTACCAACTTCATGATTTGGAAGTGACACAAACTCTGCCTTGGACTGAATCTGCACATTCATGTTTCGTAAAGGATCATCTCTTCCAGACTGCTGGACAACAGTAAATTGCACAACAAAAGCCTCTTTAGATCTAGATATTATTTCACTACAGAAATCATAACTGAAGACCATTTTCACTTCTGTTTCAAGCAGCTGCCCTGTCTTTGCCAGCCCCATGAAATAAGTACTAAGGTAACAGTATGCCCCTTATATTTGTGAACATTTGAAGCAGCGTTTTGCCTCATGTCCACAAGCCAATTGCCAGTAGCTTTTGATGTTTAGAGATGGAACATTCATTGCAGCCTTCCTTACAATGAGGCTGTTCTGGTTCATGTGAAAATCAACATCCTTTTTTGTGTTGCTGCCTGACAGGATGCTACAATACTATTAGCATTTGCAAAGGGTTTGCTCTGTCTAATAGTGCAACCCCCAGATCACAGGCTGCTCAGTTTGTGTTTCTCTATTATGTGAAAGACACAAAGAAGCTGAAGGCTGGCAAAGGCCTGTCAAATCTTGTAATGTAGCGAGCGACCCCAGAGCTTCATTCTGCTTTATATCATTCCTTGTTCCCCATCCCACCCCTTGCCTTGAATGGGCTCTGAGGTAGGTAAATGAATTCAGTGTTATGGTAGGCGGATGATTCCTTTCTGACCTTGTTCCTGTACCATTTGTTTCCAGGCTTGTTGGAGGGAAAAGGACATATCTGAACCTTTTGTTTCAAATAATTTTCTTGCAGGTTGGGGAGTTAATGCAGACCTTGTCTGAACTCACCCGAGCGGAAAGTGTTCTGGGTACAAGTTGTGACACGCTTGGTCCCTTGGAATTGCCAGATTAAAGGAGAAGGCAGTGAATTGGAATTCTTTCACATTTGGCATTGCTTAAACACCTGGACACCTTTTTTCCCCCCAGTGTGCACGTGTTTATATCCTCTGTCGTGCCTTGAAACATCTGTCTTAAGAGCAGTCAAGAAGCAAACAAAGAATGACCTTTGAACAGCCCGGTGTTATGTGTTTTAGTTGGGAAGGAGGTGAGGCTGAGGCAAAAGCTGAGTACAGCATACACCAAACACCAGTGGGTTTCAAAGGAGTATTTCAGACTGGTGTCTGAAATTGGTACAGCACTTCTTAAAGAGAGTCAGGTTTGTTTTAGGGATTGATCTTGGATCATGTGTTTGATGGTAAGGAAGGCAAAGCTTTCCTGCATGCCAGGACTGAATCTTGCAAGCAATGAGACTTTTCACACCAGCGTTGCCTGAGCTCTGCATCCTTGAAGATACTTTTGTAGAAAGAAGACTTGAGGAATGTGACCAGTAGCAAAACATGATGTGGGAATATCACTAGAGCTGTCCTGCAGAGTCATAAATTTTTCCTCTGCACTGTCAATGCCATGACGTTTGGAGAACTGTTCATACCTCCTGAGTAATGGATTCCAAAAGTCTCAAACAGAACACAAATTATAGAATCATAGAATATCCTGAGTTGGAAGGGACCCACAAGGATCATTGAAGTACAGCCCCTGGCCCTGCAAGAATACTGCTGTCTCCAAGTCTTAATTGTACACAGTAAGTTTGCTGTGTCAGAAGTGTTCAGTTCGACAGCCTCCTGCTTAGCCCAGCACAAACCCACTGAGAGGCCTGTTTGAGCCCATCATTGTGTGTTGCAGGTATCCTTTACTAAAGGCTTCCACAAGCCAAAACAGACATTGGGGCAAATCTGTGAGAACATCAGGCCTCAGAGTTGATACAAAAGACACAGGCATAAAGGGGGTGAATGAGGATGGTCATACCTCGTGTTGCCTTAAAAAATGTAGATATTAATGATTTTCTGTTGGTAGACTGTAGCTTGAAAGTGCAAGCATAAGGGATGTTACCTATCACATGGATGCCTATGCATATTAACATATTTTCTGCATACACTTATAGATTAGTAATAATGACATGTTATGGAGTAAGTAATATTAAGCTTGAAAAGCGAACTTCCACATCCTGCACAGGTTCAGGACATCCCCAAAACAAGCTGTGCTCATGCTTCGTTTGTGATTCCTCTGTGCTATGTTTGTATATCTCAGGGGGACCATGATTCATCTAACAGTTGTAATCTCAAACCCACCTAAACTGAAAATTATTTGCATATGCGAACTATTTTGTAATTTGGGACTAATTATGAATTAAATTTTTAATCCAAATGGAATAGCTTCCCTGCCCCACTTCCTGGATTACTTGCTAAAACACTTCATGATTTCACGAGATTCCAGTACTGCAGATGTATAGTTTTGTGTAGGCCTTGCCTACTATCTCACAAGCAAGACCAACAGGAATATTATCTGTATAAGGCCCTTCAAAAATACATATAAATAACTAATTTTTTTTTTTTAATCCTCCAACAATAACCAGGAAGGCAATGTTATCCCTTTTGTTTTTACTGTATAGTACCTCTGCTCTCACCAATGGTCAGAAGATTCGTTTTTGTCTGGAATCTCTGATCAATTAGATCTTTTTGTAAGAAAGCATTTTTAAAGCTATTAAATGTTTCTTTTATGGCCCAAGACTCGTTACCATTGGATAGTATTGCTATAAGGAGAATGAGAGCTTCCCTTTTAAAAAGTCCTTTTTTCCCTCCTGTCAGTTTATGCAAAGTCCATCCCTTCAGCTGGAGGAAATAACACATCCCTTGTCAGAAAAAAAAAATAATTTTCCATTGCCTAGTGCCTGAAAATTGGAATTCCATAAAGCTTATGGAAGTACAGCCATAGGTTATCTGGTGAAGGCTCATTTCTGGACACTGCTTTGTTGCATGTTTTTGCACATCCTGTTTGCTTTCCCTGCCAGCACAACCTTCTTCCCTGTCCTCCTCTGCCCTATGAGCATGCAAATTACGCCCTCACCAGGTGACATTGTCTGGCCTGTGAGGTGCTGAAACTCAGATCAGATGCTTACAATAATCTGCCTTGAAAATACATGGTAAAATTGCTCTGTCTACTGCTGCTCATATCCCTTTTCAGTTTTGTTTTTGCTGTCTTGGTTTTAGCTACAGGCATGTATTACATTTTATAAATATACCTGTGTCTCAACATTTATATTGTATATGCACAACTATGTAAGAAAAAAACATGCTGACTACCTCAGAAATCGTCACTTGCTGACTGATGTCTGCATAGCCCGAAACAGAATTTACCTAATCTGGTCTGAAAGACAAATGCCATTAGTAGATGAATAACAGAGAAGAAACATTGGAGAGTGGTTCATGGCAAGAGGCTGTTTTCATGTGGAAACAAGGGAATATTATACCACTTGCTGAAGCTTAAAGCAACTCCCAGATCCTCACTGAAACCAAACTCTGTGATGAAAAGGCCTGTAGCCTGTTGGGCCAAGAGATGGGGATTATGAGAATATTCATGACTCCTGAGAATCAGCAGGTGAGACCTAATGCACACTATTGCCCCTCACCCCTTTCCCCAGCTCATCCTTTTGGTAAACAGTACATAAAGGCTGGGTTCCCAGAGTGACTGAACTCAGTTCCTGATCCTTTTTTTCCTCCTCTTTTTTTTATTTTTTTGCCTCCATTCTTTATAAAAAAGATTGCAGTGGTTTTGCCACTTGTCCCAAGCAGAAGCATGGAATCTCCTTTTCATTTCTAAAAAGCAACTGTGTGGCCAAACCAGAAGTCTTGTGACATTACTTAAGAAAGCAGAATGGTATCTTAGCATCCAAGGCCTCTTTTAAAACTTAATGAAAAGCCTTTCTGAGAGCTTGGATAAGCTGGAGAGGAATCTCTGTGGCATATGTGCATTGTCTTAGAAAAGCATGGGTTTGAGCCAACTGTGGGCCTCTGCCTTTAATATCCTGGGTATTTGTCATGCCTGTTTTGGTGTGCTTGCTAGTCAGTAAACATCCCGTGTGTAGAGTCCATGCAGTTGGAAGGAGCTGCAGTATGTGATTGATGCAGGACACTGTTCCAGGCCAGTGAGTGGCAGGGGATGCTCTGTGAAAGGGAGATTCCTTGGGCAAGATGGGCAAAAGTATTTTGCCAGCTTTTCTCCAGTGCAGCACAAAGGCATATTCTATAGCAGATCTCACCAATTAAGTTTTTGTAAAATTGTCTCACTCTGATGTAGGTGAAGAGGAATTCTCACAAATGCTGATCCTGTCCTGATTCTAACAGCTTTTACCTGCAGGCATGAAGTTGCATGTTCAGCCTGGTGGGGTAGGGATGATTGTCAGCTCTTTAGCTGAAGTCTAAGTGTTGTCATTCCTTTGAAGCCTGAAACACTGCCTGCAGTAAACAGAGGGGAGGATGCTAGATCTTTGCTTTAACTCAGTGTTGTTGCTTGCTTTTTCTCTGCAGGAATGTGTCAGCCCATTCTGCTGGTTCGTGACTCTCTTGTACATGGATTGCAGCTATAGATCAGTGATTTGGCAGTGGGAGGTGTCACAGTGAATGCAAGCACAGGACATTTAGATTGCTGTCAGCCTCAGGCCTGTGCCACTTACCCAGGACTTGGTGAAACTGGAGTACTAATCCTCCCTATAGTGCCCTGATATATGACAAGGGCAGGCACTTTTCCAGGCCCATCAGCCTTCCCAGCAGGGATAAATAGTCAGCTCAAGCCTTCCTGGCTGTGCTGAGGCAGGTGATTGCAGAATTATTGTTTGGTAAAAATGTACCCTCATGCCAACATTTGCTGTACCTAATGCTTGTAGGACATCTGTCAATGAAGCCATAGTGATTATTCTGCATTAAGGTGAAGGTAACATCTTTTTTAAGGTTTTCAGCCTTTCCAAGAAGGATGGTTACAGCATTTTAAATCCCTCTTGGAATTTGAGTCTGCAGGAGACTGTTGTTACAAACTTGCTTTCAGTGTCTCAGCATAAGGGTCTTTGTTGTATCCCAGTGACAGCACCCAAACAATACTTCAACAGTTTTTCTGTTAATCTGAATGTAACTACTAGCACTTAGTTCTGTGGCTGGAATTTGGTCCCCAGCAATTGAAACTGAACTGCTGTCTGCTCAATATAGTTTTGCTAGTAACTGATGCATCTAGGTCAACAAACTGACAGGCGTTGCTCATTTTACTGCTTGGCAAATATTGAACTAAAGTCTTCAGCACTGTAACACTGTTGACAATTGCAGGATAAAAGCATTGTCCTCTTTTGTTACCATGAAGTGCATCTTCACGTCTGATTCTGGCATAACACACTTGGTAAACAGCAAGGGATGTTGTGCTCTGGAGTCCCAAGTGTTTGCTCTGACAATATAAACTTACTGCCTGCTCTCTAAAACCAAACATCTGTCTCTGCCATGGTTACTTCAAACTGATATTGAAACAATCCACTCTCTTCCTGGAAACACTGGAGGGTAACAGCATGACTGCTGTTGAAGGAGCTCCTTTCTCTTTTTGAAAGCTATTGGTACCACCCTCCTTTATTATGTTGCAGGTCTACGTTGAGGAGCCCAGACTAGTCTTCAAGAGTCTGAAAAATAATACTTGACAGAAAAAAATCACTCTGGAATGGTACAGTTAACGCTAACCCCACTGGAAAGGAAATACTATGCTGCAAGTCCACTGTTAATTCTTTCTTTTACAGGAGAGCATGGAAGAGAAGAGATAAAAGAGTAATAAGCCAAAATGCAGATGAAAAATTTCCATCACATGCATCCTGCTACCTGAGCAGAGCACTGCTCCTTGCCTCTTCCTTCTCCTCTCCAAAATTAAACCTCTCCATGACTACTGTGAAGGTCCAGGGTCATTTGTGTCCCAGCACCCACAGCTTCAATCCATGGTCTCTCCCTTCTGCTTTGCCAGCATCTCGGGATCACTCGTTTGCTGCTGTGAGTAACGCCTCTGGATCAGACTGGAGCCATTCAGCCGTGTGCCATCCAGTGGGGACATGCCCCAGAAGAGTGGTGTCATTCACAATGATTTTGTTCCCTGCTACCTTTGGTCTTTTTTCACTGCAGCTTTGTTATTTGTTTCATATTCAGGCCAAGGGTGAAGATTAAAACAGATCTGCCCTTCCTTTGCTTCACATCTTCACTTTCACCTATGGTTTGTTTTGCATGTGAAGTGCATGGAATCTTTATTTAGACCAGCTTGCAAGCTATAATGGTAACCTGTATCACACTGAATCTGTCTGTAGAGCGTGTAGCTGCACATCTGTAATTATGAAATTACGTATGAAACATTAGCCTGAACACTGATTGGAGGTGAATCTGCAAGAAAGAGCATTTGCAGCCAGTTGGATCCTGCTGCTCTAGACTGGTGCCCACCAGCTTGCAGGATTGGTCCCCTCCACACAAGTATTAGTAAATGAATCCACAGCTTTTTATATCCTTGATGGAGACACAGATAGCAACAGCATGTGCTGTTTGTTGCCTTTTTGAGTTGAACTACTGGTGCTTCCTTTTCCTTTGTGTCTCAGAAGAAAACCAACAGCTTTGCCTTTGAGGTTAATGCAGCCATATGCTAAAAAGAAATCTAAGGCCCTAGAAAAAAAGAAAGAGGCCAGCATGGATTTCACTAGCAGGTGCTGAGATGGGACAAGTCCTGTGACCATTTTGCATTGCAGACTTGTCTTGGGTCACTCAGAGCTGAAGGGAATGAGAGATGGGATTGAGATTGTGTTCCCAGCAAAAAGGGAGAGGCAAAGCTGCACACTTCAGGAAAATGCCATCGTAATTCTTCCTATATTAGTTCAGAGGTTCATTGATCATGAGGCTGGAAGCTTTTGTGGCTGATGTCAAGTGACTGCTTTTGGGTATGATTCACCTATTGTCTATAAGGCTCCTTTTACCAAAAAGCAGCTGGTGAAGCCTCTATTTCTCTTAGACAAAACTGCCTTGAACTTTCAGGGGAGAACAAGGCCTTCACTGTGCTGGACTTGACTGCAATCCCAGCCAGGAGGGAGAAGTCAGACCTGTTTCTTGCTTTTGCAAAAACAAGTACTTTTTTTTTTCTCCTGCAATAGCTGTGAAGTAGACAAAGAAAGCAGCTGTCAGCCCTGTGAGAGAGATGAGCCTGACCATCCCATAAAGCTGCAGTATTTTTTTGTCCACCTGCAAATGTGGATGGCAGAAGTGGCTGCTGTTCTGGCTGAGCCAGCCAAAGCTGGGTACAGCAGAAGGTGATTTCTCAGCTGCTACCCAGTTATGGTGCCTGGGTTTTTCACAAGTTTAAAGTTCATTTTTATACAGTAAGCTCAGCTCATGTGATTTTTGCTTTGAGATGACATACATCTATATGCACTCTGTGTTAGGAATGAGGCTTGCAACTAACTTGCAGATCCCTGGCTTCCCTTCTGAAGGAAGCAGTTCCCAGAAAGACTCGGCCAGAGCTTGTGGGCTATTTGGGTGGAGGAACCAGAGCAGGAAAGGACAGCCTGGTACTTCAGTAAAGACAGCAGTGAGTTCATGTGGGAAGGGGAATGGCAGCCTTCTGATGAATCAGTGGGATTCTGTGAGGCAGCATTTTCCAGCTTCCCTCCCAGCAGGGACTCATCAGGCCAAATACAGCTGGCAGCAGCTCTCCGCCCTGCTGAGGCTTTGGAGTTGGACTTATCACATGGTAACAAACTGCCATTTCTGTACAGATGGACAGCTGGTCCTGTATTAAACAGAGGCAAGAACATTTTATATTGCCCTTTAAAATACTTGTCTATTTATTTCACAGGTTTGATCGTGGCTGCCTTGAAAACTGAGTATGTGTGTATGACAGCCTGGGAGTACCCCCATGGACCGGTGTCAGTTCATTAGCTCTCCTCCTTCAGAAACTGTTGTCTTCAAATATATTCTTCAAAACAATCCAAAAATGTGTCTTAACCCCAAAAAGGGAAATTTTTAGTTAAGAAGATATTGGAGAACTAGACTTCTAATAAATCCAAAGTCCAGTTCCTAAGTAAAGAAGCTCCAGAGATTCTCATCCTTTTCACTCTATATTCAACAGCAACAAATAAATCAACTGGAATCAACCAACCTGCAGAAGAAATTTGATTGTGAACAGTTACATGTTGGTAATGGTTCTTTCAGCCACTGATAATCAGAATTTATAATGGAAATGAGCCAAGCAGTCTGTAAGCAGCCTCCATCAACTCCATCGCAAAAAAAGTGGAAATATGCATTAAGCCATATTCAGAGTGTATTGTAAGCATTCAGCTTAGAACTGTTGGTTGCACTGCTTTTTAGCTGCATAGTTGATTTTAGGATGAAAAAAATCCCTGAATGAGACATTTGATCTCTCAGAATGTTCATTCATGTATAGTAGGAGAAGTTCCCAGAACTTGTCAGGTTCATTTGGCCTGATAATTTTTGAATAAATGCTAGTGTGAAAATTGCATTCTGATTTAAGGAAATACTCATTTGAACAAAGGCTTCAGTGTGACCTGAACTGAGTATTACCTGGAGTTTACCAAAACCTGGTCCTAAACATTATCAGAGACACTACTCAAACTCAGCAAACTGCAACTCCTTTCCAGCATTTAGGGACAAAGAGGTTTGCATGGAGCAGAGGAGCTGCCTTGGGCAGACAGACCTGCAGAGAGAAGAGAATGGGCATGGTATGCCACACTGCACACTCACATAGGGCTATTCCAGGCTCAACAAAGCCCTGGAAGAACCTATTGTGTTTTAATTGTGCAAACCCACGTGGTTGATGAGAAGTACAAGGGTGGGTTTTTTTGCTTGTTAGAATTCTAAAACTAGTGCTTTGCTACATACTTTTTCTCTGGAAATGCCTCATGGTTGAAACATGCTGTGTCTGAAATCCCCCATTTCCAAGTCCTTCTGGAAACAGCTTTGCTGTATGTAGGGCTTAATTTGTAGTCAAGAGACAAAAGGATTGCCTTGAAATCACATCAGGTTAGACGATGGAGGACTGATAGGGTGTGCAAAGTCTAAGTCAAAACTTTCGGGAGAACTATGGCATAAATTCCCAGAAGTTCATGTATTGCCTTTTCTTTTCAGTAATTTAGCCAATATTCCAGTTTTCAGGTCCCCCAGAATGTCATTCCTGTTGGTAATGTTTTGCTCAGTCACGACTGGGACAGTGCTGTGAACTTTGCTTACAATTACTCTAATGAGGAACAAGGGCAGAATTAACTCAGAAAAGATTGTCCCAGTCAAACACCCCCATGCAAAACTGAGGGCTTTAAGTGATGACGAAGACAACGGGGTTAAGTAGTGAGAGGTATGTAACATTTGAAGAAAACATTTTCCAGATAACACAGTTTCATTTATAAAAAGCTGAAAACAGACCAGTTAGGTCTAAGACACAGAGGCAAGGTGAGTTTGCTCAGCCAAAAGGAGATTCTCAGGTATAATGCACACCAATGATCAGCTGGTCTCTTTCTGTCAACATTAATCTTAGATTTTCAAGGTCATTTGATATTGCTTAGGTGGGGGTCCACTGACTTAAATGAAGTTTTTCCTGCTATTTGTTTCCACTTACCCTGGAAATCAAAGGAGTTCAGCAATCCTTGGCATGAAATATTTGAGCCAGACCCAGCTTTTGTGCTTTTTCATGCTCGATTTTTTGTTTTTACAAGGTGATTTTCCAGTGCAAGGTAAATATTTCATAAAGAGAAGTATTCCTACATCTGAGATTTTTTCCTTATTTTCTTATAACAGATTGTCTTGGGGAACTTAGACATGTCAGGGAGCAAATAAAAATCAATTACCTGTTTGTAAGCAGTTTGTTACCAGTGTTTCAATTTGTAGTCCTTGGTATTTCTGACCAGAATGGGTCACTGTGATCATCTGCACCAAACTTGTGCTGGGCTAAAGGAGACTTGCAATAAAGAAGGATCGAGGGCTGATGTAACAACCCTCTGTGATGGATCTTGTCACCAGATAAGTTTGCTAAGTTTATTACAGTCATTGGTAAACAACACCACCTTACTTTGACTAAATTTATGCTGTAGTTTTGAGCACTGAGATCTCATTCTGCCTTTTATCTGATGCATTAAGAGTTGTCTTGCACTGGACGTGTTTTCACAGAGTGGTAATTATGACTGGATGTTGAACTTGCAGGTTAGTTACTCTGTTCCCTGCTAGCCTCAGCAAAGGTATTCAAACTGGGTTTCTACGCGGACTCTCCCAGCTTCAACCAGAATTCTTTTCAATGCTCAGAGTGTTCTGTGCCTGCAGAGATTGGTACCCTGCTTTGCTGATGGAAACTAAGGGTGACTGAATGAGCCAAACATGCAAAACCAGCTCAGCAATCCTGGCTGCTGCTCCTCCACTACCTGACCCCAGGCCCAAGATCCTGGTGTGGAACTGGATCATGGTTTTACATCTGCATGGCCATATCTGGCTGGTTGCCATCCCTTGTGGGATAGGCCTTGCAGTGAGCATTCCCAAAGGCTGATGAGGTCTTCAGAGCAGTCAAAAAACCCTTTCTTAGAGATAATGATTCCCCAAAGTCCCACCCTGGTCATCTGAGGGTGACTGGCAGTTCAGCCTCTTTCATCTTTGACTTTTTTAACCCAACTTGCGGGGTCTGGCAGAACTTTAGATCGCTTTGCTTTTCATTTGGCATTAGCCCACTTGAAGTAGGAAAGTTTGTGCCTGGAAACAGTTGGTCGAGATCTGAAAGTAGAAAATATTAATTCCAGGCATGGAGAGCTTTTAAAAGAGCAGGAATTTCATGGAAATAAAACAGTCTAGTCTATTAAGCTCCTCTCATGGACTTTTATGAGGACAATTATTAATATTGTTGAAAATTATACTCATGAAACGTGTTAATGGGAACTGTGCTGGCTGCTGCCAGAAAAACTGCAACCTTTACAGCTCATTTGGAGACAGAAATATTCAGCAAAATAGCCTACAGGGTGCAAAGGTTCGCGTGGTGCTGGCTTAGACTAACTTAACATATGCCCTCTCTAGCCCTGGTATTGTCCAAAACTTAATGCCCATAATAAAAGAGAGTAAAATTGGACCCCGAGTGGCAAGGATTGTAAGCCCTTGGAATTCTCCTAATCAGAGATATTCAGCTATTTTTAGTTCATAATGTTTAGTCAAATAGCAACAATGATTTTTCTTCTTTTTTTCAACTCAGCTGCACGGTGTGTTGGAGGGGGTCTCGATGGCCTGTGACCTTGCCTTTATCTGTCAGTCTGTCACCACTGGTCTTCAAAGTGCAGCTTAAGGGATCTGAGGCTTCTGTGTGGCCTTGATGTGATCTGCTTTCCTGGTAAAGTTTTTCATTAGCGGGTGCTTTTCTAAGCTGGTTGGAACTTGCTTTGCTTGCTCTGTGGGATGTTACTGGCTTGGGGGCTCTCCTGACCCCCACAACCAGGTTTACTAACCCTGCATGGCCTGTATTTGCAAGCATTGTGTGTATGGTGGATGCTGCTTCTGCGCAGTGGATGCTGCTTCCTGCCCCATTGATCAGGCTCTTTCTTTTCTCCTCCTGCCTCTGAAATCTCCATCAAAGACTCTCAAAAGAAGAAATATTTTTTGAAGTACAGTTGGTTAGATACAGTGACTGAGCAACAAGCCCATCCATCTGCACAGTGCTTACCCACCTGCTAAGGGTACTGCCCTTCCATCCAGCCCAGATCCTTACTGCTGCTGTGTCAGCCATACATTTCTTTTCCTCTGAATCTTAGGGAGAGAACTTACCTAACAAAAGAGCAGTCCTGCTGCATCAGGCCACTGGTGTGGTAGTCCAGTACCCTGTCTCCAAGTTTAGCCAGCAGCACATGCCTAGGGTAGAGTGAGAAACAGGGCAAGCGTGCATGGTAGTCCAGCGTGGTCTCCCAGCAACTTGTGGTTAGGAGCTTTTTGAGGCAGAGCTGTTGTCTATGTATTCAATATAACTTAACAAAGGACAAAAAATATTCTGGGGACGTGTGGTTCACTTACATGATCCCTGCATTTGAATGGCTTTTTGTGGACACCTGGAAGCAATTATTGATGATGCTGAAAGACCTGTCTCGGTCATGGAAGGAAAACTCTACATCCATGGCTGGAGCAAAGGTGTTGGGTGCCCCTGTGCAAAATGAGCAGAAGGGCCGAGTGTGAAAAAACTTTGTCATAGCTGTGGCTGGCTCTGGGAGACACTGACCTTTCACTGCCGTGGCAGGGGGGGCTGGCTGGTTCCTCTGAGAGGAACAGTGTGTTCTTGCAAAGATGCATTCTCACTGCAGCACAGCCAGTCCTGTGTGTTTTGCCCATCAATAAACAGGTGGGACAGCAGGACTGATCAGCTGGTGCCCCTGCTCAGCAGGTTCCCCAGACATTCAACTTCAGCTCCTTTGCTTAGCCTGTATTTGGTGTCAGCCAAGCGGGGACCCATGGAGCACTTTTGGAGAAGTCCAGAGTGGTTGCTGTGCTTTGGTGTGGGCAGATGCAGCCCCTACCTGCACGAGAGTAGGCTGGGCCCCTTTATTGCAGAGCTGGCCATCGACATGCAGCAGCTCTTATCCCCCAGTTCCAGCAGAAGGGTCTAACAAACACTAAATCCAAGAGATGGGAAGAAGGATTCCTCCAAAATGTTTGGTTTGCTTCAGTGCAGTCTGTAAGGGGCAGGCCAGAGCAATTACCAGCATGCACAAGATGTCTGCTATGTTGCTTGGAGTGTTTTTCTTTACTGTGTGTCAATACAAACCTAGAGCCATTTTTCAGAGTTTGCCAATGGCTATAATTGAAAAGGCATGAATTGCCCTCAAGAGATTCCCCACTGCTCTGCATTATTATCTGCTGGATGGCAGCTCTATAGGCCATGTATCATTTTTTTCAAATAACCAGTTAATTACTAAATAAAACAACCTAGCTTTCAAGCTGATTAGCCTAGATTAATGACCAGCAGCATGTTTCACTCTCCTCAACAATTTATCATGGAAAAGAACTATGTCTTTAATGATTTAGGTACCTGGTCTATTGAGGCTTGCTCCAATCTGTACAGCCTCCAATTTGATTTAATTGCTCTTCTTAGTTTGTGACCTGGAAAAAACCAAGTGACAGCTCCCATTAGTGAAGCCCAGCTTGCAACTTGCTTGCAGTGTTACAAAGGCTCACTGGGTGTCTTTCTCTGCTGACTTCATTAAGAAGATATATAGAGGTCAAGTGTCACTTTGGCACAGAACAAGTACCACGCCGTTTATCAGCTGAAACAGGTTGAATCAACCTGTGTATTTTATTTAAGTTTATATTCATTCTTTTTTCCTCTTACTGCTTTTAAAAGATGTTTTTAGAAGCTCCTTGTTTTGTTTAAACTAAGATTGAATTTACAGACTGGCCTTAAAGGCATTAATTGCAGTTTATTTATTGTTACTTTGGCATGAAAACTTTGGCATTGCACTCCTCTACAGTTATTCAATAAAAGATCTTTTGTTATAAGGGCTTATTCAGGGCCCTCGAGTTTGCTTCCTAATTAATATTAGACTTCCTTGCAGTTGTGCTCTGGAGTACAAATGCTCACTTCCCAAGGATGTAGCTGCACAGGCACATTGAATGTGTCTTTAAGTGCATCCTGAATTACTGACTTATTATTGGGCAAATCCCCGAAGTCTTCACTTAGCCAAAACTCCCACTTAAGACAATAGACCCATGGGAGTTGTCTCGTCATTAATCGAGCTCCAGCAGTTGTCTGGCACTCAGTGAACTGAGTCATGGTCACTGCCCCTGAGAGTTTACCATCTACACTAGAGACAAAGACTCAACACGGCTGAGAAGATAATGAGGCAGCATGAGCTGGAGCTGGGCTCCCCGACCTGGCATTGCACTTTGGTCTCAAGGTGCTTCTGAAGGGCAGAGGAGCCACAGCTACGACCACTGGTCACTGCTGAGCTGTGAAAGGCAGGCTTCGGTGTGAGCTGTTGCTAGCCTGCTCTTTCGTTGTGCTTTTCAGCAGAGAGGCCAAAACAGATAAAGTCCTTTCTATGTCCTCTCTTTCTAAGGAGATTTGTGGCCTTCTTGGACTGGGAGCTGCTGTCTGCTGAAAGGGATTGCTTTGCACTGTCCTGTTCCAGGATTTTCCACTCTGAGGGAAAGTTACTGCCTGGCTGACTTTCTCTAAGATTTTAAATCCCTGAGGTTAAATTGCCTGGTGGCAAGGTCAGAAGAAGACCATCACAAACGCTTGGATAAATGTCTGTGTGGTACCAGCCTGTCCCTGGCTGCAGCTCCCTGATCCTGGCTGTGCAATCACTGGGCAGTGACCTGGGGAAAGCTCTCCTGTGAGGAACAGACGTGGCCACCATGTCACTAATGCTGGGTCAAGTGGCAGAAGCACGCCCTGCCCTTATCGAGCCTCACTCTGTGGTGCTGGTTGCCCATGAGGGCCAAGGGGAGAAACCTAGAGAAAGAAGAGGCCCTGATGGGCTGGTGAGGTGGAAAGGGGTTTGGAGAGAGCAGGAGCTGTGGTTTGTGCCTAAGGAAGCTACAGCAAGGTGGGGAAGTGTTAAGTCTTTTCACAGATGAATTGTTACCTTACTGGGAGGGGTAAGCAGGGTCACACGGCAGACACAGAACCCTGGTTTTTTGGGTTTTTTTTTATCAGGAGCAAAGCAGGCCTAAGAGGGGATGGCTGTAACTTTCTGACATGTTCACAGGGATCTCAGACAAATCCAAAATTTTTGTTTCTTCCTTTCCACAGGCAACTGTTACTGCTAATCCTTTTTGCAAGAAAGCAATGTCTCAGGGAAAGGTTGATGGGGTTGATTGGTACCAGTGTGAGCATTATTATCAATGTCCTGAACCTATGCTGAACGTGCTGTGAAGATTCCTGCCAAGCCTGCCAGGAAGCTCTAAATGTCCAGAGACCCTTTGATCTACCCTCAGTACAAGCCTGATGCCCTCACTGCTGTCCTGCACGAACATTGAGCTCTCATATTATCATTCCTGCCTCTAAAAAAAAAATCCCTTGCAAAGAAATGCAAAATTCCTTTCATTTCATATAGTCCTTGCTACTACTCTTGACAAAAAATATGGTACTAGGTACTAAGAACAACAAGGGAAAACGGGGGTCTGTGTAGCAGAATAACTCTGTGCAGACAGCCCTGGAGCCTCTTTTGTGCCATGGATAAGTATGTGCATATATCTCCCTATCCTGTGGCTGGATTACTCTAAGTATGGAATTTAATACAGTTGAGCAATTCAGGGTTACTGGTTTATTTGCCAAGGTTGTACAAGAAATGTCAAACAAAAGTTTCCAAGTTTTTCACAGATCTTCATTCCTACAGATAGACACGCATATGTTCCTATGGTGTGACCCAGTATAGACCTGTTCCTGCCTGCAGAAAGTCTTTGTGGGTGCAGAACCCTCAAAGCACTCCTCATTCCACAGGGTTGTGCAGCAGGGAGGGGACCTGGACAAGAGATGCTGGTGGCATTCGCACAGCACAACAGCTCATGGCTGTGTCTGATCTGGGTCTGTCTTAATCACTTTGAAATGGTCACGAATCTCCATCCCCCTGACCCCTTCCTTCACCCAATCCCCCCTGCTGCTTGAGCCACTTGATCAGAGCATGAACTCAGCTGTGAGTGAATGTGGGCAGGTGTAAAACCCTTTCCTAATCCCCTGGCCATGCACCTGGGCTCCTGTGCTACACTTTGAACCTGTGCCTCAGATCTTCATTTCGGGACGTAAGAACTGCATCTCCTCTGAGCAAGCTGCTGCCTTATGCATGCTTTTAGGGTTTTCCTAAAGCAGCCTAAAAATCTCCTAATCCTCCCTTTCTGCCTCATATTTCCTGCTGGTTGCACTTTTGAACCCTTGTGCACATTTTTGTCACAAGAGGAGGTGGGTGTTTGCTTTTGCAGTGAACGTAGCTGCCGCCAGCTGACAGGGGAGCTGTGTGACAGAGCCAGTGCTGGTCCCAGCTGCTGGTGTCTGCACCGTTTGGGTGTGAGGACTGACACAGGGGATGCATGAGGGCAACGAGTCACCTCTGTGGGCTGCGAGCATCTATCAGTGCTGAGCAGTACAAACCTCTCAAGGGACAAAGAGAAGGGGAGATCTCTCCCATTTCAAGCCCTCTCCTGTTACTAATGGGGACAGGTCACAGCCATGGGAATAAGGCACGAGGCATTGATTCATTGAGCTTTTTCTTGTAATGCTGTAGATCTTCATTAATGTTCCCGGTTGTGCTTTCTGCTGTTCCCAGTGGGGCCACTTAATGACATAAAGAGCTTAACAAGGAGAAACTGTGGTCACAGCTGAGGAGAAGGGTCTGGTTTACTGCTGCCAAGGGTTGTGCTGTTTATCACATGCAGCATCAGCCTCTAAATATTTCTTACCATTGGGACTTAGAGAATCACTTTGCAGAGAAGGTTGTCCAGTAAATCTGGCAGGGCAGAAACGAGAGACCAACTAGGAAGCCTCTCTTATGACAGTACTGGTCTCTAAAAGCTTTTGGCAGGTATCTGGAGAGCACTGTTTCCTGTTATAAACTGTGACTGTATATTGGCCATGGATATAACGTCTTATGAGCCATGCAGTGGGGTTTTCTATTGCTGAGTTTTCCTACCTGTTCCACTGTTCCTGGAATCCCAGAGTTCCAGGCAAGAAGCTTCACAGAATCACAGAA
>VZRS01012191.1:2214-24022 GCA_013398055.1 Ifrita kowaldi
CCACCCCCGGAGCACAGCTCACAAGAGCGCGCGGGTCTCCTTCAGCCTCTGCCTCTTCTCCCTTCTCCCACCTTGGGTGTCGAGGGGAGGAAGAGTGTGAAAGGTACCAGGTGGTAGAATGCGGTTTCCTTGTCAAACGAATTACGTAGTTGGATGGGTACGGAGAGGCTAGAGAAGCAGTTTCCTTCTGACCGCTGAGCACTGCAGACTGCACCTGGTTTAGTACATTTGTATCTAAAAGCTTTGTTCCCGTCCTCCGCATTTTTGGTAGAATCCAGTAGAATGTCATCTTTCGGGTGAAGCAGTGCAATGCAAGAAGTTACCGCCACTGAACAATCCCTGAACGCTACTGGGGAAGACCACAGTGATTTTCATTTTAAAAGCAACATTTTCTTGAATAGTTACAAGAAGGATATACAAGCAGAAATTTACTACTACTCTTTTAGAAGCTTGTGGTGGCTGGTATTGTTAGAGTATCTGAGACGAGTGTTGTCAAGTGTTGCCCCTGAATTTGCACATTGCAAGGAATAAATGACCTGTCTTGGAAGACTTGTCACTCATCGTTTACGGATGATCCTTTTCCTCTAGCCAGACACATTTGATTTACTATTAGACTTGGAATCTCCAGAATGTATTTTGAGGATAAAATATATTCTATACTGCTGTAGTCCTGTGTCCAAGTTGCCCAGATAATTCTGTTTGTGTTGTTTTGAAAATGTGCTTCATGATTGAGTTCAGTGATTTCACATGACTTTTTTGAATACTCCTTAGCCATATTTCATCTATACTGCTCTCTTGTTGGAGAATTCCACTAATAGAAAATAATGTGTATGTTACAGTCATGTTCATTATCAACAATGTAAAAACATTGTATAAGAAAAACTGCTAGGAAATCTCTTACAATCCAATTGCATTAAGCAGCCTATACTCCATATATATTATCTGCATAAACCCAGACTGGGTATCAAAATGATGAGCAAGAGGAACAATTTTTTTTCCTACAGAACTTATTTTTGCATGACAGGGGTTTGTGTCAATGACAAGGAGTTGGAAGAGCATGGGAAAAGACATTTTACAGGATTTTTAAAATAGACAT
Source organism: Ifrita kowaldi (assembly GCA_013398055.1). Lineage (NCBI taxonomy): Eukaryota > Metazoa > Chordata > Aves > Passeriformes > Cinclosomatidae > Ifrita > Ifrita kowaldi. The sequence goes on from VZRS01012191.1 coordinate 3,311, forward strand.
GGAAAATGTGTGAGGGAAGGGACACTGAGAAAAGCAAGCCCAAGCTGACTTTGTTGCTGAAGACCAGACATCCTCCCTCTAAGCAGCACTATGCTTCAGTGCTTCAGTTTCACCCTGTTTTATTCCCCTTTGTTCCTATATGGATAAAGACCATGTTTCAATCCAATTCTGTATTTTCCTTCTGAAGCCACTGTTGAAGGTCTTCAGCTAAAGCTATTTTGGCCGTAGCTATGGGTGGTTCTGCCAAGAAAACCATTCTGAACATGTGACAAGGCCATCTTGGCAATAACCATTTGTTGCACCTCTGCTTGAGATGCAATTAAGACAGAGAACTAGCTGAGATTAAGAGAACTGTCTCTGTCCAGAGAGCCTCATGCCTGGACAACTGAGGCTTGTACCAAGCATCTGCAGATCTGATCTAAAGTGAAACAAGTTTCTGAGGTTGGCTTTTTTTTTTTTTTTTTTTTTTTTTTTTTTTTTTTTTTGGTATGAAAAGAGTTCCTTATTACTCCAGTCCTGACCCTCACTATCAAGAGAATGCGTGTCATGTCCTCATCACCCAGCTTTTAAAAGTCACACGGTTTTCAGACATAAGCATGTTCATCGCTGGAGCAGAAAGAGAGGAAGGGAGACACTGACTACTTTGTTTTCATTTGCTATGGAGAGAAAGCGCAGCTTTCGATACAAGTCTGGTAGTCCTTTGCTACTTGTATCATGTGTATCTTGCAGATGCCTGATGATACAAGAAGCCCATACAAGAAACCCTATGAAAAGCAATGTTCAAACGGCAAAAAGTTCTCCAGAAAACCCTATTACCAGAAGTGTTAGATCATTTGTTCCATCCTTTTTCTGAAGGTAGGATTGGTTCTTATGATACTCCTGGAGGATGGTTGCCCAATCTGGCCATTAAAATCTCCTTCCACAGTTTTTCTGCTCGAACAGTGAGGAGTCTGGTTCTGACTGTTGGAAAGGTATTACTATTTTCTCAATGTCTAACCCAAATTTCCATTTCTATAATTTAGACATATTGTTTATTTTCCATTTTAACATCGATCATAAAAAATATTTCCTTTCTCATCACATAAAAGAAAGAAAATTAGATTATCCATGTCTTTCTTCAATCATTACTCTCTAGGCAGTTCATTCTACCTTCCTCCACTGGCATATTTTCTAAAGCCCTTATGAATGTTTCCAGTCTCTCCATGATACTCCACAGCCAGTTCAAATGCTGTGGTGTCAAGGATCACACACAAAGAACTTCCCCAACAGACCCTAGTGTGGAATTCACCTTATCTGTAGGTGCGGCATTTTATTCCTTGTGCTCAGGGTAGAAGTCATTATAATCCCCAGATCCCTTTCTGCATTATCCTTCCGTGAAGTCTTCTTTTTAAGCATGTCACTGCAAAACACTTCTATTACACCTTTATGTATGATATTCAGCTGTTATGAAATACCATTATTTTCTTATCTGCTTTTCCCCGATATCATAGTGCAATAAAATAAGTGTTCCAGTAAAAATTTGGTCATCATTAAGGAGCATATTAACACCGTACCTCCACTGAGTTTTTTCAGAAACATTGTTAATCTTGCAAGTGAGCTCAAAATTCACTGACTTAATTGAAAATTATTGCTAAAAAGTTTTTGATAGGAAGTATTTCAAAGATTAGTAAGTATCAGAGCTCAGCTGCTGGAAATTAGCCCATCTTTTGTAAGACTTCAACGGTATATGATTTACATGGCTAATTCATTCATGAACTGACAGTTTAGTTCAGAAAGTGACATCAAGGATACAAGACCCAATGTCACACCAAGGATTCCTACCATACCAACAGAAATGTAGAGCTGAAGAAAACTCTGCAGACAGTAAATAAGGGGGTCTTCAAGCTGCATTCTCAGGCCATCCCTGGCTTGATATGAGCTTAATACACCTGAGAAACCTCTTAGGTCATCCCTGGGCTAATGGCCCTCCCTGGCATAAGAAGTTTCTCATGTTTATTAGTGTAATTAACCTAGCACATACCATTTCTGTTGAGCTCATACAAGAAACACAGAGAGAATGCAAGAAAGCAGAAGAGAAGCAGATCTTCCGTATGGTCTCTTCTCCATCAGTCTCAAAGCTGGAGCTGTGAAGTTTCATATATGTGTGCCACTGTATGTGGCCTTTTGTTGATCCTGTACATTGTTCTAAACATGGTGCAGAACATTTCCATGGGACCAAAGATTTCATGTGGTACATAAAAGCAACAGAAGCAGCCCCACATGTCTGAGTGGTTGACAGGAATTTATCTGGATCTAAGAAACAGAGTCACACCTTGTACCTACTGAAACTGTGTTGATTAATGAGAGGATTAATGAGAAGGTGTTGAAGCGTGTACCAGTCTGTAAGCATTCTGTTTCTACTGCAGCATTTCCCAGTTCCATACCGCTCTATGGTAGAGAGAGTGACACCTCATTCAATAGAGTCTTGGAATTTGGTGAAAAATCCCCCAGGAACATGAGCACTAGTGGCCTTGGTAGGCCATGGGACTCTGCTAGAGTTTTGCTGACAAGTCATTCCTACCTGTCTGCCATACGAAGAAGTGTTGTAGAAGGGCTAAACAATCTGCTCTTCTTCCTGTAGTGCTTCCTAGAACACCAGTGGTCACCAGGACTGAGGTGATTTCCTATGCCGTCATTTGCTATTAACCGTATTTGACTCCACTTTTAAAACAGAGTGATAGTCATGTTGGGATGTTGGGGTCACATGTGCTAAAGATATGTCCAAGGGTGGTGTTTGGTAAGTCATGGTAATTTTTTTTTTAAATAAATTGGAACAAGTGGAATGATTGGGAACCTAGGCAAAGTCATTGGTACACAAGTCTTTCTTCAACTCTGAAAGAGAAACAATGAACTTCAAAGTTACCTACGTGTCAGGAACAGTGCTCATGAATTTAATTATGTGGAGTTTAATTAGAAATTAGAAGAAAGGTATTTGAGCCTCTGGAATAGATAGGAGTTAAGAGGTGTTATCTCCTAGTATAGTTGAGAAACAGGAATTCATTGCCTAAGGAGCATGCAGAGGTTTTTGGAAGGAGCAGGGGGAGAGAACAGAAGAGGGTTTTTTATGGATCTTATATACATGTTTAAGTATGCCCTAAACCAGGATTTCTAATGTCTTCCGTTTTTATGAGTTTCAGCTCCCAAGTGCATGTTTCCAAGGGAGTTTTTAATAACTGAGGGGCTTGTGCACCCAAAATCTATCCTTTTCTCTCCAGCTGTACAAGCTGGACTAATAAAAGACTCTATCTCTGCCTTCACATCTTCTCATTTTAGCAAACTACCAGCTCAGCTACAAGGAAGTCCAGTGTTTCTGAATGCCAAACTGCTCATCAAGAAGCCTAACTTTCTTCTCTTCAGGTTTTTAGGTGCTTGTCTACAGATGTTAGGACAGAAATCTGCCTTGTCCTTTGCTGATATGTTTAAGCCCTGAGGCATAAGAACTGTTTGACTGGTCTTGACATTCTATCTTAGCTGGGTTAGCTATAGAGTTTTTCTCCCCAGATAAATGCCAGCTATGTGCCTCACTATCATTATGAAGCTGTATTTTGTATGGTTTCTTTGCCTTTTCGTTTAGTCAAGTACTTTCATATTCCATTGGGGGAAGAGCAGCCAGTTAGCCTTCTCTACTATATTTAATGAGGCTGGGTAAAAATACTGCGTTGTAAATTGCAACCCAAGACACTCTTGAGGTAGAGTATATTTCCTCTTAAATAACAATGGAAAATTTTTGCCTTTTGCTTTTGCAAAGCAGGGAAGGAATGCACAGAGCAATTCTTTCCCTCTTCATCCAAGAATCATGCATCACAATACATTTTTTACATTTATTTTACCAGTTTTGCTTTCTTTATTAATTATTTAATTTAATGTACTATAAAGTAAACGTGTACATGAACTCTTAGCACTCATTATCCTGTTACATTAAGTGAACTTTTGCTCAATGTGATACTTAATAAAAGCATCTGTATTAGTGATGTTCAGTGATGTGTTATTGAGAATTCTGTACTAATCTGTAACAAATTGTTAGGACAGTCTAACATTCATGACTCAAGGACACACGAGTGTTTAGGAATCTATGATTAATATTTACTCATGTTTCTGTATATTGTCTTTGTTGCTACTAGTGCCATTGTGCTTTATTTTGAAAAAAATGATTTTGTTCTCTGGGCATGTGGCTGGAGCTTTCAAGTGGCTATTTCCAGCTTGTGCTGGTACTAGTGATAGCAGCTCTTCTGGTTCACTGATGACCTGTGACTTACAGGTCTCTTTTCATGCACAATGTCCTTGATTTTGGGAAATGCTTGATTTCCTCCATTTCACACGCTGCCAAGGGCCACTCTGCAAATAAACAAACAAACAGGAATCTACTTTAAAATCCTTGGACCTTACATAGAAAAGTTCAGTGTTCACATGCAGCTAGAATTCATGCTTCCAAAATACCTGTGTGGTGATAATTTTTTGTGCGATAATTCAGTTGCAGACTGAGGCTACATGATATTTGGATGGAAGAGCTTAGAAAAATGCAGCCTTTTAGAATCATGGGCTTATTTCCAACTGTGTTGACTTCTCTGAGAATTAATTGCTCTTGAATAACATAGTGCTGTTGAGTTATTCAACAGAACTCTTCCATCTGTGTGTCTTAGTATTATGAGCTAGTTAAAGCTCATAAAGAGTTCATTGCTGTTTTCAAAACTAATAAAGCTGCACATTCTGACCCGCTCATGGATCCTGCAAGAGTCACAATTCAGAATATTGTCTTTTATTTTTCTTATTTTTTCTTCTATTTTATTTGGGGTTTGGGGTTGGGTTTTTTTGTGGGGTTTTGGGGTTTTTTGCAAACCAGGTGCCTGTATGCTACCTGTGTATCCTATATAGAAACTGTGTGGGCTGAAATACACCAGGTGGAATTTTAAGCCTCTATACAGTGCATTGTGCTGAACTGTACTTTGAAAATTATCTTTGTTTGCTGACCTGCATAAAAACATTAAAGCTTCTAAACCATGTTTTCTTGGCATATTACTTCAAAAGAATGCTTTAGAATATGAATTGCTTTAGATAATTAAAAGAAATGTAAATGCCTTTTGGCATACTGCCACAGGTTATAGCTTTCGTTACAGGAAATAGGTTTCATTCTCAGAATTTACTTTTTTTTTTTTTAAATTCTTCTGTTAATTGGAAAGTATCATGGCCTAAAATACTGTCAACCATCAGAGAAAGGGTGACAAAATTAGACAGTCTGAAGAAACAGATTGCCATCTCTTGTAGTGTGACATCAAGAGGAAATTGTATGCTTTGGTTAAGGTAATTGCTATGAGCACTGCAGAGCTTTGTAGGTGAGAATAACTGTGGCAGTGGGAATGGGCAAATCTGACCCACCAGGTATAATGAAGTCTGCATAGTTCTATGGGCGCTAGGTGTCTTTCAAGTTGAGATTACAACAGCTTGATATCAAAGTCTGTGCAGTTGCTGTATCTTAAAGAAACCAAACACCCTCCTATTCTCCCCACTCTTACCACCCCTGACTTTGTCATTAGGAAATCCCACTGGAAAGCAAACAAAAGAATGGTGTCTCATTAGTGGTAGATGTCAGGGAACCACATTTTCTTTGGCTTTGTTGACACATTTCTTTCTTAAAAGTAATCACCTTCAGCTATAATGGATTACTCCACCAGGAGGAAAACTAATCCTCCTCTTCAGCTGCCAATCAGGGCCGAAGAATGTTCCAAGAATTCCACAAGATGACACTCTTAGCAAAATAAGAGTAGTTTGGGAAATTCTTTTCCTTGTTTGCCTTGTGAGGCAGCAATGATTTACAGGGGTTTCATATTGCTCTGGAACTGTTACCAAGATTTCAGCACCTGTGTCATAACAGCAACTCTGTTTTTTTCTTCTTTCATTAAGGAATACGCTGCTGACCCACAAACTGAGCAAAGCCGTCATGGAAGTTATGTATGTATCACTAGGGAGTGATTGTTAACTCTTGCTATGTAATAAATGTCTTTTTGGAACAGGCTTTTCTTATATGAAAAAGAAAAGTAGGAAATACACCAACTAAAATGCATTTAAATCTAGAATTCCTGATATTTCATTCTTAGCTGCTACAGTAGGCAGCAGCCCCCTTGGCTTGTTGAATCACCCTGGTATTTGGATGAGACCAAAAGGAAGCTGTTCTGAACTTGTGTTTTCTAACGTTAGTTGGTTATGAAGAAAAAAAAAAAAAAAGTAAATGTGTAATACTCCTTATTTTTCTTCTACAATACCTAGGAAACATGAATACTGCAGTAGTAAGGCTGAGTTCAGTGTGGCATATAAGTACTCAGGGGACAATCTGCAGATCTATACTATGGGGAAGGAATTCAAGACACTAAGAGTTCTTGTGGTAACCTGATGGGCAAATGGTGGTTAAGTGAAGAATCTTTAGTTTTCAGACACCGGTTTGAACAAACATCTCTGTGTTTAGGTACAAAACTGAGGTGTAGGACAGGGACTTTCTTACAGGTGTTTGATAACACTTGAAAGTGAATTCAGATGAAAGGGTCTGACTTTATGTCACTTCAGCTTTTTCTGGCTTGTTTCAGCAGTGCACAATCTCACTGGAGAGTAAATGGACCTTCCTCTCTTTTAGTTTACACATTTTCAGGATGATTTAAGGTGCTGCAGAACACAGCTTGACCAGGAGTTGGAATCTGTTTGGGGACAGCTTTCCTACTCTACCAAGCTTTTTTCTTTTATCTTCTTTAGGAAGGTTATGGTCCTGCCTACACTTTTAAGCTATAGCAATATAAATGACACATTACACCTATATTGAAGCCCATTGTTAATCTGAAGGCTGAAAGAGACTATTTTGAAGTTTACCTAACCTTGTGGGATCTCTTCATCTTGCCACAGCATAAATAAATAAGAATAATAATACACTGATATGTGGAGCTTAATCTGAAATGTTGACAATGCTCTTCAGTTTGTAAAACTGGGCTGAAGAACTGATGTGTGCCAGGGTCCTCATGAGATTTCTAGTGCTTCTGAGTAGGTGAACAGTTCTCTGTAAACAGGTATCCTTATGTTCTTTCCCCATTTCTGATTACAGTCTGTGCAGGAACCAGAACATACAACACTAGGAAAAAAAAAAAGGGAAAAAGAAGAGGAGGAAAACAATGGAATAAAGCAATTGCAGTCTTTCAAACTGCCAGCAATGCTTGCTTTGAGCTTGTATTTGTCCTGAACTCCAGCTCTGCTTACAGTTTCGTGTGTGACACAACTGAAGGGGATGGAGAGAGAGATCAATTGTTTTCTGTGGTGAAGAAGGCAATAGATTTCAAGGGCAAAACCCACCAAAATAAAGTAGAGGCTTCTTAGGCATCACATTAGGGATTAGGTCCTAAATCTAAGAGTCAAATAGTGCTGATCAATGGTTATATTTGGCTAGCACTGGTTGAGTGGTTTTCAATGGTTTCTTCTGCTTTGCATTTCATGAAACTAAGCCGCAGCTTTGTAATTTGAAATAAGAGCCAGTAAACATACAGTACTACAGAAGGAAGAGTTCTTTACCATGAATTGAGGACTCATGGAACATTTTTTAAATTGTTCTAAGACTTTTCCTGAAAGAGCTTATCTTTGAAAAGGAAGAAGTATTTTCCCCTGTGTTAAGAAGTTCCTGTACAGGAATACTGGCCCTTCAAATGTAGTCAGTCATAAGGAAAAAGTGGGTGTGATGTGCAGTGTAGCAAGTAATGGGTGTCTTTACTCTTTAGCGACAAAGACCGGTTTTCTTGGTAAAAATTCCGTACTAAAGTCCATTTTGGAAAGGCCTTTCATGGCATAGTCAAGCATTAAGTGTTCTATTAAATGTGCTTTCAAGATTGCTCATAGCTTTTTTGTAGAGATCAGTTTGGTATGTCTTTAACTCGGTACTTAAATCTATACCTACACAGCTAGACCAAATTCTGCATTTTCAAGGATTTGAGCTTTTTGTGGTTCCTTCTGCCTGATAATTGATTTTAATGCTGCCACCACCCAGTGCAGCACTGTGTGGTTAGCATTTTTAAAACAATGGGAAACCACTTCCAGCTAAGATTGTTAAACATATAGGGAAACATTTTAAAGACATGTAATCATGGAGTAATCCAAGTATTTAATTTATTTTTAAGTAAAAAATATGTTGTTCACCTTCTACAGTTTACAAAAAAAAATCAGTTGAGTTACAACTTATCCAGTTAAACTGGACAGAATGCAGGGTATGTTTAATCTGACAAATTTCTTCTGAATCTAAAACAAATAGAAAGTTCTGAATGTCAAAATTTTTAGCTCATTCAGAGCTTAGATCTTGCTAGAGATTTCCTCTTAAATAATCAAATAGGCAATTTACTTAAGTTTATGACAATGTTCTTTCAAAGAGGAGGGTTTTGTGTATATAGCACTCTCAGAAGCATGTGGGCCAGACGGTGGCACCCACAAAAAGCTTCTGACTGTTTTGGTCTTCCACCTAAGCTGTAATTAATATGGGGATGACAATCAGATGCAAGGCTTTAGATGGCTAATTTAGGGTGAAATCCCAGAATTGCTTCTATTGATAGTGGCTGTAAATCAGAACTCTGTAAAATGGTATTTGTCACACTCCACCCTCTTACAGTTACAGTACAGACTGTGATATATACAAAATGCTCTTCAAATACTATTCATTATGTCATAGTACATTAATTTTACTTGAAGTTAGAAAATGTTGGAAAATATTTTGCTTCATTATATGAAAAATGAGCCTACACTTAAATCATAGTTTATATATGCCTAAAGTCAAGAATGAAGGTTAAAAATTTGCACTTAATTCTGGTATTTCTTGATCTTACAGTAGAGTTTTTTAATATAGTTCCAGAGCTGTATTTCTTTTTTCATTCATACACCGGCTTGAGCGTCTTATTTTCCTGTGTGATATCTGAATTCTAAAATGGAACGTGTACTGAGTTTGCTGCAATATAGCTACAATAAGAGGATTGTATCCTACCAGAACTGGGTTCTAGAAAATACTCTCCCTCATAAAATAGAGCTAAGCAGAGGTAATAAAGTATGTATCCGCATCTCTGTAATTGGTTTCTTCCTCTCAAAAAGCGTTGGTGGAAAAGTCAATTCACTAGCAGACCGAAGGAAAGTTATGACGGCAAGAAGTTATGTTCAAAAGGAAACATTGAACACGAAATGTTAGGAAAATAATAAATGTTCATGTGACTAACCATTGCAGCTCTTGCAGTCCTATAGTATGTAGGTCAGTCCAAGGCCACTGTCTGATTGCTGTGCATTGCTTAAAGCGAAGTAAGCAGGCATGTGTTCTTGTGATATAACTGCTTAGCATTTGAACCAGGTTGGGCCTGAGAACTGATGACAGCAATCCAGACAAAGCAAAGTTCTTCAGGACTCATAACCAGTTTTACTTCTTGTTACTATTACATCTCAGCCAGACCAATTTTGTCATCCGTTTGTACCTGTATAGGCACCAGAGCTGGCACAACAAATGGTCCAGAGCAAGGAAGAAGCGGTAGGATGGCCCACTGACAACAGCCCAGACCAGAAGCCTGCTTGGTGATCAGTGGCTACAGATGAGAATCTAAATATCTGGAAGGCTGATACAAAGTCAGAGGAGAAAGAAATGTGGCCTTCATCATCTACCATAAAGAGACGGGCCAGTCCTGTTGTCCTCAAAATAATGTTACTGGTTTTCAGTGTGGACAAGCTGATCATGTGGATTGTGTCCAGAAATGGCAAAAGAACTGTATAAAATTCTGCTGTTTTAAATACCAAGACTTCATAAACCAACCATCATTTTCCACTAAGGACTCGTTGTCAGGTCAAGAATTATTAAGGACATCAGTACCCCCTAATAATACTCAGTGTAGATTAGAATTGAATCGTTCTTTTCTGGGATTTATGAATTATTCATTAACATTAGCTTCTGCACTTCAAAGGTCACCCAGAAGTTAGTGCATTATTCTGTTATGATATTCTACTTGCTCCTCTTATTGTATTTTTGTCGTGTGCTAAGAGAGGTAGGGAATGCCTGTGAAAATCAACAGCATTTCACTCTGACACAAGAAGGTAGCAGGCCATGTAGACAGAGCATAGTGAGGAGAATTGTCCTGTAGAAAAAGCATAGAAAATCACAATTATTATCATAGCTGATAGAGGAGAAAAAATGATGCAGGCAGCGTAATGTAGTAAATCAACAAGAAACTTTTCAGGTGCTTCTGAGTCATTGATCAGAACAAGCAGTTACATACCTATTTTTATTACCCTTTAAAAAAATTAACTAAGATAAAATCTGTTTATTTACCTTCTATGGAAAGGGTAGTGTAGCCTGTGCAAAGGCTATCTTGCTTTCCCTATACTTTTTCAGAACCTCACTCTACAGCTGAGAGGCAAAACTTCTCCATGTCTCACTTCTGGCTGTATCAGTTGGATGACACATGCAGTGCCTTTGAAAATGGAAACAAATAGATCAGCTGCTCTATTCAATTGAGTACTAATGAATCTTGGTTTCCCGGACATATTTCACCCTTTTGCAAAACTTAGTGAAATTTAAAACTGGTTAAAATGAGTGAACAGCTAGACTATATAATTCTGCTCTTCCCATTTCCTCAGAAAACCAAATTAAAATCATGTAGTCATCTTCCTTAAGACACAGAATTGAAGAATACTTTGTAGATACAGCACTAGTTTTGTGCAATTCCTCTGACAAGAAAGACTAATTAGTAGATCCATTGCTTGCAAAATAATTTTACTTACCCTTCTTGCATTCACTTCCCCTTATCTGCAAAAGCCTGACTCTGTGTTATTCAACAAGATGCCAGAGAACGGTTGTATGACCTTTGCAGTCAATCTGTACAGTCAAAAGTACTGCTGCTCACCGAGACCACCTTCTCCAGTATGCGAGCTGTAGACTACTGAGGTGTGTGTGGTGCATTAGTCAATAACAACCACATGAAAAAGGGAGTTAGGCATGCTGAAAAGCCAAAGTATTTTACTGTGTGGCTGTTTCTGCCAATGGGAATTTTGGAGGTGTTTGGAACTGCTGTGTGCCAGTGACAAGGCCTCTAGATATTTGTTCTCGATCCCCTGGTTTCTGTGTGCTTACTATCCCAAATACCACTGTGGATTCAGGTAGCAAGCCACAGGTGTCAGATGGGACTGGCAAGTGTATCATATGGTAACCACAGGTCTCAGTGTGGTTTAATGGACAGAACTAGATTTTGCACACCTTGCACAACTCCCAAGTGCAGTTCTTGCCACAGGAGATGGTTAATTCAGTTTCTGGATGTCTCTCTGCTTCACAAGGTGCCTTATTGCAGAAGGCTCTGTGTGTCTTCCTGAGCTGTGTTGATGACTTCTCATCTGAAAATTGAAGGGGGCCAAAGTAGCCCCATCTCACCTGAGTCATGGCCTATTATCTTTTTCCATGATCATCTCTACATGGTATGAGCTGAAAAAATCCAGTTGGGGGATGGAAGGCTTTTTGGGCAGACTTTAGGAGCAGCATGATTAATTGTTGTGAAGTAAGTATGGAAGATATCGTTAAAAAATAAAGAAAACAGAAAGCTAACATAGGGTGATATTTAGATTTCTTCCAAGCTGTCTCCCTGTTAAAACTCACACATTCATCTGTGTTGGGACTGATTTGGTTTTAGGAAAACCCTCAGTAGTAAATCTTTCAAGTATAGTTCTTTGACCTGATCAAAGTGATTCAACATACTTTAACACGAAAACTGCTTCAGTGTTCCTTGCCTCCACATACTTGATCTCCAGAGCTGGTATCCTGGACCTCTAAAATTACTGTTCCAGTACAGGCTAAAAATGAACACTGAGCTAAATTCTCAAGATCTGGACTGGCACTTCACATTATTCCATGTGGATGTAAAAGTATCCAGATTTGAATGTTGGACAGGAAAATCTCTAACCAACCTGCCTTCCAAGGAACATTGCAGAATACAGCTACAAGCAACATATTTCACCCTTCCTTCCCTGTCTTGGCTTTTGCACCTTATGCAGCCCGCCAGCTTCACTACCTGAGGCTGTCTAAACCTCTGTTGACCCTTTTTGCTCTCTAACTTTACATCTCCCTACTACTGTTTTCTTTCTGCCAATTGCCTCGAAGTGAGACTTTAAAAAGTAGAAGTTACCTATTCCTAAAGCTTCTCTGATGAGAGATCTGTAAGGATTCTGTTGAAGAAAATCAGCTTTTGACCAATCCACTCATTTCTCTGGGGCATAAATACACTGAACGTGACCAAGGAAACAGGGAGCTTGGTGGCAGCAGGCTTTGTGTGGTGCTTGCTGGGTTCACAACGTGATCATTGATATGTCAGCATGCAGCGTGCAGTATAAAGCAGAGTAACACATGCAAGACTGACTTTGAAGGAAAGATGGTTTTTTTATGTACTGTCAGTGAAAATCCTCAGGACTAATTGTTTAAAATGGTGAGAGAACTGACAGCAAAGAGCTTACAATGATTTCTTTCTGAATTTCTGCACAGAGGAGGTTAGTCAGTGAGACCTGCTAAAATCATGCACATCAGCTAGGTGCAAAATACTAATATTTGAAAATCACTTGACACATGTATTTAGTCTACAATTAGCTACAAGATGCAAATACAATGTATTTGGAAAGTTGAAATTTTCTTGGGAGTATGGCATAGCACAACCAAGCATCACGTACCAGGCATTTAGTTAGGTTTCGCTAGGCAGGCAGAAGCAGCTGTTTCTTTTGTTTTTCCTTTCCCTCCACCACACTGCCGTCAGTGGACAGAGCGATTTGTGCCTCTGCAGTAGCACAGGATGCTGTTACTCAAGCTGCATAATGGTTACAGAAATTAGGCACAGCATCTACCAGTCTCCTGTTCGCCTGCAGACCCCTGTTATGCTGACCACAGACCTTCACAGCTGGTGTACTACCTGTGCCAGGATTCACAGATGTGATTGAATGCCATCTTGTTTCACACTGAGGATAACTTGTTCTCCATCAGCCTACATGGGATATTGGAAGGGTTTTAAAGGTAAGTCCAAAGCAAATAGGCAGGCCCATGAAATTAGATTGTGAATGCAGCATAATTTCATTTCAGCACCCTTTTATAACACTTATTTTCTCATCAGGGAATTCAAAAGAGTTTAATCAACATGTATTTCTGGTCCTATTTATGGAGCCACTCAGCCAGTGTTCTTTCCATATAATGAATGTTAAAACACTAATACACTAATCAAGAAGTGAATGTGCAAAAGACAGTGCAGGAATTGATTGGGAAAATATTTTTTCTCCAAGATCAACTTAGTGAAGACATCAATTTGTTTCAGAGCTATGCAGAAGATCAAAATAATTTTTAAAATCACCTTTGAAACTCATCTGCTTTTAATAGTCTCTAATATTCCTCCATATTACAGACTTGGTAGCACAAGCTTCAACCTTACCAGGCTGATATGTTAACCTTGAAAGGAATTATAAATGTGTTTGTTTCTTTAGGCACCATCTAAATGACTTTTAAGGGTTCTTCAGCCTCTCTAAATATATCACTGTGGGAACTTCTTGCTTAGAATTAATAAGATAATTCACAACACAGAAAGAAAATACCATTAACTGATCCCAAAATAATCACAACCCAAATACCTGTGGATTGATTGTCTTTTCCACACTGTGGGTATGGTTTACACATGCCTTTACATGTTTTTCTAGTGGCCAGGTCATGTAACAGTCTTCCACTTGCTCATTTTTCTGTCCTATCGGTTCAAGTGCTCATGGAGTCACAAGATAAAGTAATCAGGTAATACATCTAGGTTAAAAACACCGTTTTGTTTTTGTTTTTTTAAGGGTAATTTTCAACTTGACACAGTCATTGGCTCATTTCACTGATACAGCCCCACAAAGAGTAGTACCAGCATAACCTGTGCCAGACGGGAGGGAGGAGGAGGAGCCTCTCCAGATGCCGAGGGAAACACACATTCAGTCATTCGGCTCCCCTGCTCCCTACCCATGAGTGCCACTGGGGCAGGGCAAAACAGCTGCCTGGCATGAAGAAAACTTGGCTCCTTTTGAAGTCCCAGAACAGTGTAGGAGCCAGTGGGGTTTCTTTAAATGAAACACACCCACAGACACTGCTCGTCTGCTGCTGTGTGCATTACATTCCAGAGCATTCACCTCTCAAAGCCTGCAAGTGACTGGAGGAGGACTTTTTAAAGCAGAAGGTCAACACAGAACCCCATACCCAGAACCAAATGCTTTCCTGAATACTAAGTGCTATACATGGCAGTTGTTCATGGCAGCTACATTTTTATACATTTGCAGGCTTAATATAGTAAGCATAATGTAAACATGCATCACTCTTTTGGCTCAGCATTCATTCATGATTACTCTCATTGCAATTGTAGAGCTGCAAAGTGGTGCCTGGTTTTCTCTTACAGACACCTCTAGAGTAATTTCCTTAGGAAGTAAGCTCACTCTCCCCCATGGAAGGGCTTTCAGAAAATGGGGGAAATCCTTTCAATGCCAGCCACTGAAGACTGGGCTGGAGCGCATGTGCTTATTTATTTATTTTAAATACCAAAGTATTTCTCTGTAACAACTTGTCAGCTAATGAGTTCTTTTTAAACGTGGCTCCTAAACAGTGTACAGAGTATTGTTTTACTAATAGTTTCCAATTAATAGGCACTATAAAAATATAAACAGCAGGAATGGAAAAATCATTAAACGAGTGGCTTTTGGCTTCTTTCATTCGGGCAAAATAAATGGGTTATATTGCTGCTGTTATTACTGATACAAGACATTAAGCAGATTAAAACAACATATGTTTTCAATACTAAACGCTGACTTGAGATGTACATGGATGCAAGCTCAAAACAGAAAAAATATATTGCTGTCAAATTGGGAAAAAGTCTGCTTATGCAATGGCCCTGTCCCTGTACATCTCAAAAACCACTGGACACCATGACCCAAGGACTATGCAAATTAAGGTCAGAGATCTGCAGAAAAGGTGCAACTTAGGTTGTAAAGACTGAAATAGTCATTCCATTCCTCAAAATATTTTGGCTCCATCTATGCCATCTATTTAAATAACCTTTTTCCTCAAAGCAGGAACAAACAGTGCTGTGCCTCCTAAGGAGCACTTATTTGCACAGTGATGTATAGCCGCAGTTATCAGGGAAGGTGAATGTCTCATTCAGACCAGCACCGGTACCTTAGCCACAGAGCTGCTTACACACAAACTGCACTGCTCAAGGTGTTTATCTACCAGCATAGCCTGGAAATAGGTTATTGGGCACACTGGTGTCTTTCATGACAGGTTCAGGATCTCTGGGATACTCTAAGGGGAGTTGAGTCCACAGAATGGACACCAGTCCACAGTCCAGAGAATGCCACCTCATATACACAGTAATTCTAGTGGAAAGTCTTAGAGAGGTATCCTAAGTGAAGGCACAGTGACATTAGATGTGGTTTGGCAACCACATGGAATTCATAGAATTTGTCTCAAAGAAGCAGCTTCAAAAGAGTGAATTTAGGAGAATTTCATTCCGAGTTTTAAAACAACAGTAGGGCTAGTAAAGTCAGAACAATACAAGTAACACATAACCAGCTGTGTCCTGCTCCCGCTCTCCCGAGTCATACGCCTTACGAATTGCTTACAGCCTCAAGGACAGAGAAAGCAAGCTAAATCTCCTGGAAATGCTGCTTCTAGAAGCTGAAGGGTGCTAGCCGTTGTTCAGCTTATTAGCAAGGCCTGACCCAAATTCAGAGGTAAAGTCTCCAAATGAAAAGATCAAAAGAGAAGACATAATGCAATTTGCTATCAGAAGAACACGTAACCGGGGAAGAACTCTCCTGTCACTATCTCATCCCACAGATAAACTGCTTGGCTACAAATGGCAAGGGTGAAGAAAAGGTAGAAGAAATGATGATTTTTCCTACTCCACAGCTGAGCGGGAGCTACCTACATTACAGCAATTATAAACTGATTCTGGGCCTTGAAGGTCTTCCACCCCTGCTCATGTCTGATATTTTCTTGTCTGTGAACACTTTCCTGGTGCCTACATCTCATTAGCTGTGTGTCGTTGGCTAGCTTATGCTAATACACACCCATAAAATAAAGCCCATTAAGACTTTGCAGGCCGGTTAAAACAGGAACAAGAAGAGTTTCCTCAACAAGAGTCAGTATCTTTTCCAGCCTTAAGTTTGCTGCTTCCTGAGTTCATGAGCCAGATATAACTTTATTGATCTTATTGGAATCTGTGAGCTTAGCTGATGACGATGTGCATACATAACTGCAGCTACAGCAAGCAGAGTTTAAGGTTTCTCAAGACAAGGCATTCTTTAAATGGGCACCCCGGCTAGTGGCTATGGCCTTAGTCTGCACCCAACTGTCAGTCAGGTTTTGCATCTCATGCTTTCAATGGGGAAAATCTGGAAAAGATGACCTTCATAATCCCTTTCTAAATGTTTATGCAAGACAGAGGATTGACATAATTATAAGCTTGCAGCTATACAAGTCAACAAGCTGTATAGATGATGACTTCGTAGCAGTGTTCTTGGCAAATATCTAATTTGTAATTAGAAAAAATACCTTAGGAGGAAAACCTATTAGCAATGATTCCCTTTATCCCTGGAAGGATGCTTTTGAGAGAAGAAAAACAGTGTTATCATTAAACATCTTGAATTTTCAAGACAAAAAAACCCTCATGCACTCTCAAGTAGCTCAGGTTTATGTTCCTAAAAGCTAATATATTAAGTTTTATTTAACTTGATATGTTTTTATTTTATTTTTTGTAACTTATTTATTTTTAGTCACAGATATTTTAACCTAAGTTATTCAGGCACAGTCTAGCTTTGACACTATAAACTGAGTAAAATATAGATGGTATTTATTTAAGCATATAGATAAATATGTAAGTATCTATAAAAGCAATAGCATTAAAGAGTAAATACTGCCCTCAGAAAAATTAATTGTTGAAATATAAAACAATAAACACTAGAATTTATAATATGACCCATAACTCTTTTGAAACTCAAGCCTCGTAAACACCTACGTTTTTAATTACTTAACTTTTAAATATTTATTAATTAAATTAATGAATTAATTCTTTTCATGTTGTGTTTTTAAAGATTCTGATTTATAGAATTATGTTTCCTTGCAAGCCTCTACAGTCTTAAGCAGAATGAAAAAATATGGTACTATTTTAAAATAATAAACTACAGTGAGGAAGTAGAACAGCACTTGTAGAACAGCAGCATTTCAGTGTGAAACTGCCAACACATTTACTGCCTGATGCCTATATTTAATTAAACCAGTCTGTGAGCATAACAAAGAATGCAACTTCTATGTTTTTGAAGATGGTCCAGTGTGCATTCCACATGGACTCTGTGTGTGGTCTTTTCATGGTCAGAAAACAATATTCTTCTCATGTCCCATGTTTTCTGTGGTAATCTTAGTTGGCTGTGTACTCCATCCAAATGCTGAACAGTCATTCTCTTGCAGATTCACAGTGAAGCCCTACAGTGTCCAGCATTGCACGTAACAAATGCTTTGCTCTTGGTATTAGGCTGTAACCGGCTGTGAAATCTCTGTAGACGAGCTTTACGTATCCACCCTTTAACATTAGTGGCTTTATTTTGTTTCAAGTGGAAAAGTGGCATTAATAATGATTTACATTTTTTTATATGTGCACTAAATTCCATATTTATGCTACGCTATAGGGTTCACTCATTAGCTCTTTAGTTTGGTTGTGAAAACACTGGTTATGAGAAGAGCCAAAGAGGCCTAACAGGAGGTTCTGCACCACTGGAGAAGGAACTGAAGAATTTAGGAACATTGCTAAGCAGGGCAAATTTTTCCATAGTACTTATGAACCAGGAAATCTGAAAACAGACTGAGTAATCTCTTAGAAGACTGGCAATTCATAAGTGATACAGTTTTGTTATCAGCTTACTTACCCATTTGTTTCTTGAGATGTTAAGTTCGTATCTTTTATGTTTGTGTATTGCAAGGCTTCATGGTATCTTCAGATGATCCTTAAAGTTTCAGTGAAATATTCCATGGTCGGGTAGGGTGTCTCAACTACACCCTGTCTTCAACTGGAGATTTAATTTTCTTCAAAAATAATTCAAAAATATTACCAGCAGAAATGGCTTTTCACAGAACATAGAACACAAGCTGACAGCTATGTGGTTCTGATGCCATAAGGAGGCCTGAATCTCCACTGTACACGAGCTTGGCTAATATCCTGGTTTCAGCCACGTCTCCCTTACACAGAGGGAAAAGAGTGGAAGAATGGAAAGATATTTAAAGATGCAGCTCTGGCCTTTCTGGACAGTCAAGACAGAGAGTGATAGCTGGGTATTCATAACTCTGGAGAGCGGTTCATCACTGATTCATACAAGCTGTTCCCTTCAATGAAACAGGAAGAAACCAGTACAATAGAGGTTTTACAGAGTGAAGAAACAGGGAAGGACTTAGCATCGTAAGGCAATAAATTGCTGTTATTATGAAAGATGTTATGAAACAGTTTGTGGTTCTAAGATTAATTTTAGTTTAAGCTTTGACTTCAGAGCAGTTGCCAGTTGCTGACACTCAAACCATCCTTCTCTCAGTTACAAAATGGGGAACAAGCGGAGCACAAAATACCCTTCTACAAACAGCTGCTCTCCTGCTTACCTACACCACTACCTCACTGAGACTAAGGGATAAGCTCTGCAAAGGCTCTTGAGACTCCCCGTGCCAAGGCTGGACCCTACATATTCCAGATAATACAGATTTTTCATCTTTTACATTCCCAATCCAACATGAAAAGTTAATAGGATGCAGCTCCTTCTGCTACTTTTATGGCAGATGGATGTTAGCCTAGATTTTCAGCCATCTGAAAAAATATTGACAGCAACAACACAGGAATATTATAATGAGGGGGGTTTTTATTAGGTCTTTGGCTATAGTCCAAATTGTAGATGTAGTATGGGTGAACTTGTGAAACTAATACACTTGTCCACTCTCACATGACAAAAGAGACAGGTAAATTGCCTTAGAATTATGTTGAAACATAGTTTTGACCTTGTCAAACCACCAATGCACTCAAATGCATTTTTATAAGTGTGGGACAGTTGCTAATTTAATTTCTCATCCACTGATATGATGAACTTCCCTCTGTCCCGAACTGCAATCTTAGTTTTGGCCCTTCTTAGTTCACCTCTCCTTTTAGACAGAAACAATTTTTTGGGGTAAATTATGCCTTGATAATGCATTTCAATCATTTTGGTATCCAAAGCAAACTACTTTTAAATATTGCAGCGGCCCTAAAACACTACCACACAATTACAACTGTGGCTGTCTCATCTTGTAACTGTTCCACATCTTTTGTCCCTCCCCCAAATTATTTTGGATAGGGAAACAATAGAATGAGCCATTCTCTATACACAGCATTTTGTTGCCAGAGTGAAACAGTCTAAGGAGTAACATTCTTGATAGATAAATATGCTTGTGGCTGTATAGACCAAGGAATAAACAGGATGAAACTGTGAGCCTCAATATTTTGTTTACTAACTGCCAACAAGGAAAATCCGTTCTGCAGGAA
Source organism: Ifrita kowaldi (assembly GCA_013398055.1). Taxonomy (NCBI): domain Eukaryota; kingdom Metazoa; phylum Chordata; class Aves; order Passeriformes; family Cinclosomatidae; genus Ifrita; species Ifrita kowaldi. The sequence continues at coordinate 22,924 of VZRS01012191.1, forward strand.
GGTCATGTAGGAATTGAAGGCTGATTTGTTGTGAATGACTGCACCCTGAACCCAGACCCACAAGTTCATAGAAGCAGGCAGGTGGTATGCAATTATAACGGTAGCAGAGGACAAATTAGGAGATACCTCTATTTTGTATCTATATGCATTCTTAACATGAGATGAGGGAGCAGGCAGTGACATGCACAAATGCTCACCAAAGCCTGGGAAAATGAAAAACAATGGCAGAGAGGCCCTCTGGCCACCACACTCTTTTCCTGACCGCAAGCCACCTTCTCCCTGGAAGCAAGAGCCCCATACTTCTGCCTCCCAGTGACGACCTGAGGTGGTATAGAACAGCAACCCAGATGCATCAACACACCTGCATGGTTCCAGGCTCCACTCCCTCACTGCTATTGCAAAAAATTAACTTTGTCCTGGCTGGACTCCAGGACATTATTAACCCTTTATTCTATACCATAGATGTCCTGCCCAGATCCTACACCTACCAACTATATACACACACACAAGCACAGGTACAATTTCCACAGTCCAAAGCCATTCCTCCAAGTCATCTATTAGGTTCATTTAGTCCATAACTGTGGGTTCTATCCATCCTAGATGTCTCCCAGGGCAAGACAGCTGATGTGCAATCCAAGGGGTTGCTGTCTGCATCAGGAGCTCGTGACTGCTGGAGCAGTCCGTCCTCATTGTCCATGGTAGTTCTGGCATACAGTGGCAGTGTCACTCAGCAACCAATATTGTACAATTAAACATTATAGTCTTTTCCCATCCAAAACCCAAATCCCCTTGAGGTACATACCATGTTTCCTGGTCCCTCTGCATTACCCACCAAGCTCACTCAGGTCCTTGAGCAAAAATAATCCCAAGGATGTGTTTGCCTTTGCTTGAGGCAGGACTAATCCAAACTGCATTCCCTAATACTTTTCTTGTATGCTTCACAGGGAAGCAATTTATCCCCTTCTATGGTACATGGAGGTTTTGATTGGGTAGGGACAGCTCGATTGGTAGAGCCTCAGGTGTTAACTAAACCAGGCGGCCTTGGCTAAATGTAAATCCCAGTGTTGGAAGGTCCCACCACCCACTGCTTTCAATGTGG
>VZRS01012192.1:0-18403 GCA_013398055.1 Ifrita kowaldi
GCGTCCCGCTGCGCTCCGCCGCCCGCCGACATGGCCGACACGGCTCCCGGGCGTCACTTCCGGCCCCGCGCCCGCCGCGCGACGCCGCTTCCGCCCGTTGCCATGGCGACGGCGCGGCCCCTTCCGGCCGCTGCCATGGAGACGGACCCGGCTGCGCGGGGCAGGGGGCGATAGGGGGTCGGAAAGGACCCTAAAGATCATCTAGTCCAACCCCACATCTATTGTTTCCACGTGTATTATCCCAAGTATTATGCCATTTTCCCAAAATGAAGCCTAAATGTGTGACTTTCTTTTGGCCCAGCTGAAGTTTGGATGCACCGCGTCCCATTTTATCCCAGGGCAATACAGAAATTCCAGTGTCTAATGTAAGGGCATTCTTATCACTGCTTGTTAACAACAAATCATCCACACACTGCACAAAACCCGACTCAAATGGCAATTTCATACCTTTTAAATCAACCCCAAATATCTGTGAAAGAATCACAGAATTGAAGAATGGTTTGGGTTGGAAGGGATCCTAAGGGAACCTAATGGTTGGGTTCACCCAACCATGGGCAGGGACACCTTCCACCATCCCAGGCTGCTTCAAGCCCCGTCCAGCCTGGCCTTGGACACTTCCAGGGATCATGGGGCAGCCACAGCTGCTCTGGGCACCCTGTGCCAGGGCCTCCCCACCCTCACAGGGAACAATTCCTTCCCAGTATCCAACCTCAATTTCCCCTCTTTCAATTTGAAGCCGCTCCCCCTTGTCCTGTCACTCCAGATCCTGAAGAAAAGTCTCTCTGCATGTTCCCTGTAGCCCCTTCAGATCCTGGAAGGTGCTCTGAGGTCTGCACAGAATCTTGTTCAGTCTGAACATTCCCAGCTCTCCCAGCCTGTCTCCACAGGGAGGGGGCTCCAATCCTCTTACCAGCTTTGTGGCTTCCTCTGGATTTGCTCCAACAGGAGCAGTATCTGGAGATATCCTAAGAAGCACGAGGCAGGGTGGCAAGGACCAGGACAGATGAGGGACTCTTGGCCCCAGGACAGCTCGTGTGCATTAAAACAAAGGGAGGAGTGTGACCCTCTGGGATACAGGACTCTATTCCAGGAATCTGGGAAGAGTATCCAGAAGCAGACAGACCAGTGCTTAGCCCAAGGGAGTCTGAAGCATTCTGCTGGATGAAGAAAGTCAACCTTTGTTTGCCTTCACCTGGAAAAGACAGTGACTGACTCAGATACATCTTCTCCAAAGTTTTGCTGGATCCTTTCCAAAGGCTCCAAGAATTGGGATTGTTCAGCCTGGAGAAGAGAAGGGTTTGGGGTGACCTAACTGTGACCTTCCAGTACCTGAAGGGAACTTACACAAAAGATGGGGCAAGGCTATTTGCAAGAGCCTGGAGTGACAGGACAAGGGGGAACGGGTTGAAACTGAATGAGAGTAGGTTTAGATTGGATATTGGGATGAAATTACTCCCTGTGAGGGTGGGGAGGCCCTGGCACAGGGTGCCCAGAGCAGCTGGGGCTGCCCCTGGATCCCTGGCAGTGTCCAAGGCCAGGCTGGACGGGGCTTGGAGCAGCCTGGGATAGTGGGAGGTGTCCCTGCCCGGGCAGGGGGTGGCACTGGGTGAGCTTCAAGGTCAATTCCAGCTTCAAGGTCAATTTCAACCCAAACCATTCTAAGATTCTATGATTTTTTTCATGAGTATCTGGGGTTTAAAGAGTATTTTTGGGATTTCAAGGGTATAAAATTACCCTTGTGTGAATTGGGTTTTGCACAGTCTGTGGATGATTTGCTATTAACAAATATATCTATTATAGGATATATATATAATTGTTACATTACACATATGACACATATATATCCCTATTTGTTATATATATTTATATACATATATAAAGGTATGAGTATGCCTTTATATTAGGCACTATTTCTAGTGTATTGCCCTAGTCTATCTCCATCCAAACTTCATTCAGATCAAAAGCAAGTTACATACTCAGGCTTTATTTTAGGCAAATGGCAATGGATAACAGATCTGCAAAGAATAGAGGCCATAATTTTGTCCAGACACTAGAAAAGAAGTTATGACATTTTCTCGGGTGTCGTGGGATTTTGTTGGCCACGGATTCCTTAAGGCAATTAAATCTCTGACTGAGGCAACCAACGACAAAGAGACAGAATCCACTGCCCATGCAGTGGATTGTTTGTGGTGCCTTTGTGCTGTCCCCGTGGCAGTGAGGGCTGGAACTGACACCAGGCACTGGGACTGGATGATGTTTATCAAGGGCAGGACAGGGCAACCCTGGATGTACGGACGGACTGGGGAAGGAGAGGCTGGGGAAGGATCTGGGGGTCCTGGTCGGTGGCTGGCTGGATCTGGGGCACAGTGTGTCCTGGCAGCCCAAAGGGTCACCGTGCCCTGAGGGACATCAGGCCCAGCATCGCTGGCTGGGCAAAGGAGGGGATTGTCCAGCTCTGCTCTGGGCTGGGGCCAGGCTCACCTTGAATCCTATGTGCAGTTTTGGTAATGTGAGAAAGACATGAAGCCATTAGAGAGTGTCCAAAGGAGGCCACGAGGGTGGTGAAGGGTCTGGAGGGGCCGTGTGAGGAGTGGCTGAGCGCACTTGGTGTGTCCAGCTGGAGGAGACCGAGAGGAGACCTCAGGGATCTGCACCTTCATCACGAGGGGCAGCTCCCTGTGACCAGGGACAGCACCCAGCAGAATGGCTGGAGCTGTGTCAGGGGAGGTTTAGGTTGGATATCAGGAAAAGGTTCTTCCCTCTGTTATAAACGAGCCAATCAATATTATGATTAACAGATTTTATTAATAATCAAAGTATAAAATTTGTAAAGAGCCACGAAGCAAAAGCAACACCGAGCCAGGCGATCGGCGCTGGGTGAACTGAGTNCCTCACGGCTCAGAACGCTCCACCTTTCCCGGCCCCTCAGCGGCGGGGCAGCAGCTGCGCGTGCGCGGTGTGCGCGCGGCGCCGCCTGAGCGCGAGCCCCGGCGCTCCGTGTTTGCGCACGGCCCCGCGGCAGCGCCGGCTGAGGGCGAGGGCGGGAAACGGCGCCCTGAGGGTGAGGGCGGGCGGCTCCTTCACCTCACATTCTCCTTCAGTTTTTCCTCGGTTATCTCTCAACTTACCCACAACTCACCTCGCCCTCACCGCCGACGTTTTGGTGCCCCCCGCCCCGCGCTGCTCTGCAATATTCTGTCTTCGCGCTTTCATCCTCCGTCTGCCTCAGTTTCCCTTGAGGGGGCAGGTGGTGTGTTCTGGGCTGACACTGCTGGGAAGCGGCTGCTTTCTTACACTGGGGCCGAACTCGGCCGCGTGCTGTCATCGGGGGGGCTTTATGGAGGATTTGCTGAGGGGGGGCTCGGTGCTTTGCGTGATCCAGAACCGACTTCTAGCTTAGGAAAGGTGTTTTCCATGGCCTCAGGCGTGGGTGCATTTGATATTTCCGAACGCGGGGGAAGGCTTGTGTGGCGTCAGACTCAGGGTGATGAGGGTTCTGTTTCTCCCGTACTCATTTGAATTACAGATGAAAACAACGCAAGCCTGGGGGTGTTTGAAATGTGGGGAGGTCCTTTGAAAATGTCGTAGGTTGAGTGCCAGTCAGCACTGAGGAGAATTGCCTTTGGAGGTTCATGTTTCATATACATACAGATATAAATATTCTAATTATTGCATCCTGTAGCCTCAGAGGAGGCCTATGCCGCTGTGAATATCAAGAATCTGATACTGGGGATGATTAGAAGAACTGTCCTGCTCTGTTTCCTGAACATTACAGGTTCGTTTGAGCTGGTGAATTGTGCAGGAGGTGTTTGTAAATCCAGGGAATGCCCTGGAGAAGCTGGAGAGCTGCAGGCTGGGCTTTGCTGCCCTTCTCCTCATCCAGGTGCTAATGCAGCTGTTCCATTGACAGGCACGGGAGTCTCTGCAGCATGGCAACTGCTCAGAAGCAAAGGAATTCTGTGGTATGTTTTTGTTGTGTATTTCAGTACAGTAATGGGAAAAATGGGGGAGTTTTGGCTGAAATAGTGCACCCAGGTGCTCTGTGATGTTTCTTCACGTGAAAATTGCGGGCTGATTCAGTCTTTTAATTACGAATAAAGAATGTGTAGGAAAAATATAGAAAAATAGTCTGAACTTTGTTGTCATGCACTTGGTAGAAACCAGCTACAATGTGTCCTAAAAACACGTTATATTTATTTATGTCTATTTTATATATTCATGTCCTATAGCTGTGTCCTATAAATATTGTAACACCAAGGAATGTGCTTAACTTTATAAATCACGAAAGTCATACTTTTCAATTAAATTAAAATTAAGGCGTTGGACAGGATTGAAGCCTGTACAGGTCTGTTGCTGTAGGTGCAGTTTAATTGGTTTCTTTCTGTGATTTTCAGAGTGCAGTTGTATTTCCCAAGAAAATAGCCACGGAGCAGCAATCCCTGATGCTGGTGAAGAGGCTCCTGGCAGTGGCAGTGTCCTGCATCACGTACCTGAGGGGAATCTTTCCTGAAAGTGCCTATGGAACAAGATACATGGATGGTAACGGGCTGGTTCAGTGATAATTTACAAAACCTGTTGTCATCGAGTTGTTTTAAAGCCACTTGGTCTTTTTAATGAATGGACACCGTTTCAGTGCATGTAATGGAAACTTCACTAATGCATTAATTAAATTTTGTTATTGGTGCTGCTAACTCAGCATGAAAACTATGCTCACACATAGTGATGTTGATTTTAGTCTCTTCTTGATATGTACTTTTAGGGAATGAACTTTTTGTTGCACTTTGCTCTAAGTAAATGTGTGCGTGTGTTTTTTGGTTTTTTTGAGATGTCTGTGTCAAAATTCTGCGAGAAGACAAAAACTGTCCTGGCTCTGCCCAGCTGGTGAAATGGTAGGTTGGTTCCTGCACACAGGTAACACTTCCTTGGCATGTAAGTGCTCAAAGATTCCTTCCTGGCTGTTTGCAGATACAAGGGAAAAAATTCTCGTGCTGTGAGAATGAGCAGCCCACATTTGTGTTGTAGATGTTTCCAGAAAGGTTTTCAGCTCAGGGCTTAGGAGAGCACAGATCTCTGTTTGCAGAGTGACTATACTTTATATTTACTGTATAAATACTAAATATCTAATACTATATATTTATATGATTCATTCTTCTAGGTGCTCATGAGTACTCGAGGGTGCACGGAAATGCAAAAGTCTAACCAGTAGTTCCTCTCTAGTTGATCAGGAGACTCAATGCCACCATTTTGCATCTTATATTTAAAGGTCTTGCTCACAGATTTTGTAAGAGAGTGGGAGAGTCAGGCTTCTTGTTCAAAGGCAGAGCTGTGCCTGCCAATGATAGTCTGCCTGCTCAAGCACTGCCACAGCTGAGTGTGGCTGTGTCACCTGGGACTGCAGCTGCTTATTCTGGTTTTCTTTCTGCTCACGGTAACTGTGAGGTCTGTTCCTGGTGCTCTCCTTGCTTTTTAGAAAACTCTGTAAGGCCTTTGCCTTAGTTACATATTCCTGTATTTCCCTACCTCCATAAAGGTTCTTTCCCCCTCTTCCCCTCTGTGTACAAGGCACGGGAATGATGCTGCATTCATCCCCTGGCAGCGCTGAGGGGTTCAGATGTGAGGGCTGAGAGTTGATGTTAGAGGTGGAATCAGCCATGTGCTGTCACAAAGTGAGTGAGGGGGAGAAACTTCCTTTGCTGTAACCTGGAATTTCCTCATGGATCTTGTGTGGCTGAGGAAACAGAGGGTCAGTGCAGTTCACCTTCCCCTCACACACACTGAGGGCAGTTCACTGCAGCCTGTGGAGGCTGACCAGGACAGGCTCCCTGCTTTTGGGGGAAAGGGGTGGTGCCTGTTGGGAGTTCACAGGTGAGTGGCCTTTCTTGCCCCAGCATCACGAACACACCAAACCCAATTCTTGTTTGTTGACTGTATTTGAAAGGAACATCAGAAAAAAAAAAAAAGGGTTAAGTTTTGATTCCCTATTTGACTATTGTTTGGGTGTTACATAAAAAGGAAATGGCAACACCTAAATAAAGGTAATAACTCCTGTGTGCTTTAGCTGTGTTGCTGTTCAGCTGAATTACTGATTTATGATGAAATCATGGAGTGGTTGGGTTGGAAAGGGCCTTAAAGCTCACCTTCGTCCAAGCCCCTGCCATGGACAGGGACACCTGCAACTAGACCAGGTTGCTTCTCTGATTAATGAATGCATGTGTTGGAAGATGTTGGGAGTATTGCAATATGTTTTTACTGGTAAATGATTTACCTACAGATTATATTTTTAATTACACTTCCAAGGGGTTGGGGGATGATTTGGTGTTACAAAGATAGTCATTGCTTGTATCAATGCTAATAAGATACAATGATGGAATAAGTGTTATTTATTGCTCTAATACAATAAGAATAAACACAAGAGGTTCATTTTTTGGTGCTATTAATTTAGTGAGAAGTGAAAATTAGTAGTAGATGGCCAATATTATTTGGTTTTTGCAGGATGTTAGGATGCTATGATGCCTTGCAGAAGAAATACGTAAGTCCTGCAGTCTCATTTCTGTTGTATTGAAATATTTATTTAAGTCCATTATCTGCCAGTGTAGTTGTAGGACTGCTCAGGGAGTAGCTGAGCTAACTCAGTCAGCTGCAGTGTGGGATGCACAGGCATTTCTGCATAAAATTCTTGTAAACAGCAGCACTGGAAGCCAGGGATCTGTAGGTGTTTTCTTCTGCAGCTGAGTCCTCTCCTCCGCAGAAGAGGAGTGAAAAGGAAGAGGCTTTTATTCCAACAGGCCTTAGTTGCCTGTGTTGGATTCCAGGGCTAGAGAGACAAAGGAGCTTGGGCAGCAGAAATGGGCTATGAAATATATTTAATGTTCTTTTTCTTTCTCCGTTTATGTTCCTGACAGCTGAGACAGATTGTCCTAGCAGTGAGTATCTCTGAAAAGCAGAGACATGTTTTTAAGGGACATTCTTTGAGGGATGTGCAGTTCTCATTCTGGTTCCTCTCTTTACTTTAAAAATACAGGTCTACACTCAGCAAGAAGATCCTCAGGTAAATCTGCTGGAATATCTCATGGGATGACTGATGATAATGTGGATATAGTGAAATGCATGTACAAGCAGGAATATTTAACATTTTTTTCAAAAAAGGACATGTTGAAATACCAAGTGTAAAAATCACTGGAGTCAGTGGGAATTGCCATGTGTGGAATTGCATTTGAGTGTCAAGTGTCAGGTTATTCTCGGGCTGGTGCAAGCAACCAAAATGTCATTGCAGAGGGAGATATCCATAAAGATGCCTCATCCTAACTCTGCCTAACAAATTTATGGGACTTTTGTGGAAAACACAAAACCCACTGGGTGCCACCACATCTGTTCCATGTGTGAAACGTTTTCATAACGATTAAAACTGGAGTATTTTGTGCTAAAAACTTCAGTTGACATTTAAAAATATTTTATCATGGTGATTCCTGGAAAAGAACCATCATTTTTATTAGCTGACAGTTACATGCATTATTACTGTTAATTGTTAGAGGATTAGGAACCTATATTCAGTAAGTGGATGGGAGTTGGGCTGTAGTTATTTTCTTTAAAGGTTAATAGACTACTAACCAGAGCTGCATGCAGCAGGAGTGTGCTTGGCAGCTGATGAGTGTAATAATTACTGGCTTTGTTTGCAGACAGTCACTGAGTGTTACCACTTCAAGTTCAAGTACACCCACAATGGGCCGCTCCTGGATTTTGGCAGGTACAGCCCCTGTGACTGCTTCATGGCCTTGAAGTCCCTTTGGACACACCAAATGTCAGAACTTTGGATTTGATCTGTTTGGTGTTTGCTCTTTAAATTCTGGATCTTGAGACTAATTTTATCAACATACACTGCTAGCTTAGACTTACTAAAATATAATTAATCATTTTGTCTGATTATGCTCATAATTTTAATATCCACTCAGAAGATGATGCTTAATGTCAGAATTTGATACTCTGTGACCAGGATATTTGAAATACTCCATGGGGCAGGGGGGTGAAGCTTAACACCAGATTCACTTATCTGAAGATACTGAATGTTACATGGAATTCCTCATTTAGCAGAAATGATAGAAAATGCACAAAAACCACAATAGAAATGTAAGCTGCACTTAGCAAAGCAGAGCTGTTGTGATGCATGGCTCGGTCGTGGTGGAATTCCCATTGCTGAGATAAGCTCACTGTGAGGACACTGGGCATCCCCAGCCATGGGGAAGGAATCCCTGGGTTGAAACTGGCAGGGGACAGGTTTGGATTAAATGTACAGAGGAAATTCCTCCCTGTGAGGGTGGGGAGGCCCTGGCACAGGGTGCCCAGAGCAGCTGTGGCTGCCCCTGGATCCCTGGCAGTGTCCAAGGCCAGGCTGGACGGGGCTTGGAGCAGCCTGGGGTAGTGTAAGATGTCCCTGCCCATGGCAGGGGGTGGGATGAGATGGGCTTTATGTTCCCTTCCCAGCCAAACGGTTGGTGATTCTATGAAGCTGCTCCAGCCAGTTCCTCTCTTCAGAATTCTTTTGTTTGTTGTTCAGTTTTTACACTTTTTGGGCCAAACCACAGCTTCACTTCCCCTGTACTTCCCCTTCACTTCAGTCTGGCAAACTCAAGGAGACATTCAGAGGCTTTTAATGACCTTGGGGAGAAGCACTGACCCCACCAGTTCACCCACTCAACCCCCATAACTTTGTCTAAAATGAAGGCCCTGCTCAGCTCTCCACGTGCTGAGATCAGGTCACTTCTGGCAGCAGCTGTGGGCAGTGACACCCTGTGCTCCTGCTGGAGCTTTGGGGACACAGCACTGCTCCCCATCTCCTCCATACCCTCTTCCACCATAGGGATTCACTGCTCAGTCACAGCTACAGGGAAATGGCTTATTTTAAGATGAGTAATTGAAATACAGTTAGTTCATACCTGACAAACTCCTCCCAGCTTCCCTCCTACGTAAAATGCTCCTTAAATTAAAAAAGAAAAGGCTGCAGTGCTGCAGACCCTTAGGCTGGGTTTAGTTCCTTACCTGTAAAAGGGGGGAAGGGGACCTGACTCCTGGCCACACCAGGTTGCCTTAGTGGAACAGCATAAATTCTTGTCAGATCAATTTGAAAATAGGTGTGAGGCTACTTCTCTGGCCCCAGCATGGCAGGAAATAACCAGCTGGAGAGGGATGAGAGGTTTGAATCCATCACAGTTCAGGGAATGCTTCCAGAAGACAGGGAGACACAAGGAAATAACTCCTGGTGCCTGCTGTGCAAGTCCTCAGGTGCCTCAGCTGGGGGCTGTGAGGAGCAGAGGAACAGAGGGAGGGGTTTTGGGCATTGAGGTGGGATTTGGGTCAGCTTCTGATGGAATAGGAGCATGGAAATGTTGGAGCTGGATGCCAGGAGTCCATTGGGCTTTTTATCATGTATCAAAGTGTATTATCTTTACCCATTTGTGTCCAAGTCAATAGTGGGACTTCAAGGGAAAGCAAGTAGTTAAGACTTAACAGAAGTGGGCCTTTCACTTCAAAATGAGGGACAAAAGTCCCTCCTTTTCTGTTTCTTTCAGATGGGGCCTTTAAGCACTGTGTGATGTAGGATAGAGCAGTTGGTGCCAGGTGCTGATCCCTAAACTCTCCTGATGTCCCTGGCTCAGGGTTTGATCTCCCAAGGGGCAGAGAACATGCAGCACTGAGGCAGGGTTAGGAGTTGCAGTGCTTGTGATCTCAGAGCTCGGGCAATAAATGGGACGCTTCTCATGTTCACAGTCTGTTAAACAGTTGTCTCTTAATACTAGAAACAGCTTACTCTGTGTCAGAAATAACCTGCCTACTCTGTCTGTTTTTAGCAAGGATAAGAAGTCAGACTCCACCATCACCTGTGCAGACACCAAGAAGGCCAGCATCCTCCTCATCCGCAAGATCTATGTCCTGATGCAGAACCTGAGCCCGCTGCCCAACGATGTCTGCCTCACCATGAAACTCCTGTATTATGATGAGGGTACATTGCCAAGCCACCCTGATTTATCAGCTGTGTTCAGCCACTGGAAAGCAATCCAAAGGAATTTTCAGTGGATGATCTTTGTGGTTGCTGGGACTTGTTAAATGAGGTTATTTCACCTGTGGCTGTTTCTCACGACAGCTTTGAATCTCCAAGGGGAAGGGATGTGATCTCACTGCAGGAACACAATCCTGGCACTGACTTCATTGCATTCGAGTGTGTTTTAAAACACTTGGAGTTTCCCAGAGTATGTTAGGCTATAGCATAATTTGCCAGCCTGGTTCTAGTTTGATGACTGTCCAAATGTCTGGCTCTGCTTTCGGAGTGTGTTACTGCCTTAAAATGACAAATTAGAGCTTCTATTTTCTCTCTCTGTATCTACAACCTCTTCCAAGGAGCTTTAACTGGGCTTTGCCTGTTGTGCTAAGAGAAAAGAACTTCATTTACTCCAAATTGAATATTGATTACTCCCCTCCCCACACACAGTTTTTGCAGTAACTCTCTGTATTTAAAGGGGAAAAGAGTTAAAATTAGTTTGACAAGAACATGTTTCATTCTGACACGTCTGATGAATTTTCTCTGCAGTTACACCCCCTGATTACCAACCTCCAGGGTTCAAAGAGGCCAAGTACAGGGGGATGATGTTTAATGAGGAGCCCATGTACCTGAATGTGGGGGAAGTGCCAACACCTTTTCATATGCTCAAACTGAAAATTACAACTGAGAAACAGCGCATGGAGAACGTTGATAAGAACATCCTAAAGCAGGGAGAGACTGCTGAGCCTCTCCAGGTGCATGGAGTGAGCGGAGATGATCCAGAAGAAGAGAGCAAGGACATGGATGTAAGAGCCCAGACTTTATTTTGTGTAGCTTTTTGTGATTTTTTGTAGTGTATCATCTAGAAAAAGGCCATTATTGTTTCACTGCATGTCAGCCGTAACATTAATGAAACCCTCTTTGTTTCCAGATATCTTTGAGCAGGACAATATCTTCAATCCATTTTTGCCTTAATTTTACTGCTCCAGTTTGGAGCCTGTCACTGTTGAAGCAGTGCCTGTGCCCGAGGAGCAGCAGGGTGAGCAGCAGAGGGACAGCTCGTGCCATGGGGACAGTGCCATGTGTCCCAGCACAGGGCACAGATGAAACCTCTCTTCATCCCATGTCACAATCACTTATTTCAGTTTATTCCACCAAAAATTCATCTAAGAGGTCTGGCCTTAATCATTTGAGTAGAAACCTTCCTCCTTGTGTGTCTGCAGTAAGTGACAGACCTGTTTCTTCATCTAGGAAGATCCTGTCTTGGATAATGAAGTGGAAGATAAGAATCATGTGAATATTTCAGAAGCTCAAGGTAGCATTTGTGTATATTTTTCAAGTCTCTGAGTTGTGCCTCTTTTCTGATGTTACTAAAACAAAACTTTCAATTTTCTATATTCGAATTTTCATTATTTTCTTCACATATATGACTCTGCCTTTATTTTCTATCAGGGCTTCATTCTGGGAAGCACTTGGTTAACAAATGTTAACATGTTGAAACATGATTAACATGTTTTCATGTTACTGTTCAAAAATTCTGATCTTCTGTTCCATTTTGTCAGTTAAGCTAAATTGAATGGGGTTTATATTTAGAAATAAATTTTGTTTGCTTTTTCTACTAGTGTTGTTACTAATAATTACTGATTTATTTCGTTTTTGATAATACTTAGTTTGCACATTAAACTTGCAGAGGTCTTGTACTGTTGAGCTCATTATTGCAGACCTGGGAAGCAGAATTCTCTGTGCAAAAACCAACAGTCTAAGTCTGGGATTTTTTTTTTAATTTCAGCTTTTTGGCCTTCAGTTCAGCAGAAATGCCACTTTTAGCCACCTTTTCCCCTGCAGTAGCCCAGAATCCCACTGTGCACCCACAGCTTCAGCCCAGGGGTGTGGAGGAGTCGAGAGCATCGGGGCTCTTGTGGGCAGAGGAGCTTTTGTGTTGTGGTAGCCCCTGTGAAACACCTCCAAAGGGAGCTGCTCATGGCTGTGGTTTGCTGCTCCTGCTACAGTAACTTCACCAGAATGTGTTGTATTTTAGGAATGATTCTGTGTTTGTCCATGCTGCTTCCTGCTTTAGTGCCTTTTCCAGCTGATTGTGCTCTGGGGACCTGCTGCCCTTTTCCTGTGTACTGGAGCATTTTGATAATTGCAAGTGAACTTTTTTTGCCATCACATGATAGAATTCCAGAAGGGTTTGGGTCAGGAGGCACCTTAAAGCTCATCTTGTTCCACCCCTGCCATGGGCAGGGACACCTCCCACTGTCCCAGGTGGCTCCAACCTGGCCTTGGACACTGCCAGGGATCCAGGGGCAGCCACAGCTTCTCTGGGCACCCTGTGCCAGGGCCTCCCCACCCTCACAGGGAGAAATTTCTTTCTAACATCCAATCTATCCCTGCCTTCTGTCAGGGTAAAGCCATTCCCCCTTGTCCTGTCTCTCCAGGCCCTTGTTCAAACTCCTTCTCCAGCTCTCCTGGGGCCCCTTTAGGTACTGGGAGAGGCCTTAAGGTCTCCTTGGAGCCTTCTCTTCTCCAGGCTGAACAATCCCAACTCTCTCAGCCTTTCCTTGTAGGAGCACTTTAATAGGAACAAGTTCTAGCAAAGTATTTTTGTTAGTATGAATCACAGAAAAATGAGTTTCCTCAAGTGTTTTTCCTAACCCTGTAAATAAAATCTGTCAATAAATAACTGTCCTGGCTCCCCAGCCTGGCCACAGCTGCCACCAGGAACGTGCCCTGGAAGCTCCCCACTGCTGGTTTTTAATCAGAGCACCAAGATGTGGACCCAGGCTGTCTCCAACTCAAAACAGGAGACACCAAATTGTCCTCAGGGATCTCAGAAGCTTCCTTTTCAGATTTTAGATAAACCAGGAGGAAAGGCAGAGGATGGTTTGTGTTCACATTTCCCAGTTTAGCCCAGGGGCCTGAAGACTCAACTTTCCTGCTAAACAAACTGAAGAAGGAATTGCTGCTTGTTGATCTGCTCCTCTTGGAGGGGCTGTATAGAAGCATCCAGACAATCTGGAACCCATTTGCTGTACAGAAAACATTTCAAATGTTGGGTTTGGNCTCTTCTCCAGGCTGAACAATCCCAACTCTCTCAGCCTTTCCTTGTAGGAGAACTTTAATAGGAACAAGTTCTAGCAAAGTATTTTTGTTAGTATGAATCACAGAAAAATGAGTTTCCTCAAGTGTTTTTCCTAACCCTGTAAATAAAATCTGTCAATAAATAACTGTCCTGGCTCCCCAGCCTGGCCACAGCTGCCACCAGGAACGTGCCCTGGAAGCTCCCCACTGCTGGTTTTTAATCAGAGCACCAAGATGTGGACCCAGGCTGTCTCCAACTCAAAACAGGAGACACCAAATTGTCCTCAGGGATCTCAGAAGCTTCCTTTTCAGATTTTAGATAAACCAGGAGGAAAGGCAGAGGATGGTTTGTGTTCACATTTCCCAGTTTAGCCCAGGGGCCTGAAGACTCAACTTTCCTGCTAAACAAACTGAAGAAGGAATTGCTGCTTGTTGATCTGCTCCTCTTGGAGGGGCTGTATAGAAGCATCCAGACAATCTGGAACCCATTTGCTGTACAGAAAACATTTCAAATGTTGGGTTTGGGGTTTTTTGAGAAGTAACCATGTGCAGCTTTGCCAAACCAGCTGCCATTTCCATGCTGCTCAAAAATTATCATGGAAATGTGTAGGAAACAGCACATTTAGATCAGTATTTTTATCTTGACAATGCTAGTAGGCTGCAGAACTGGAATAACCACTTGAAGGTCTGTCTGATTCTTTTAAAAAGTCATAAAAATTCCAAAACCATGCAAAAATGTAGCAAATTTCTTGTCCTAGGGAGTTGGCAAATGTTTTATTTACAGGAACTACAAGACACAGGGAAACACATTTGTCACCCTGAAATTCTTCTGTTGTTTCCACAGCTGATGCACAGTCACCCTTCACCATTCCCTGCTTCCATGTGTATCCTAGAAAAACAGCATGAATTAGAAACAGCAACCAAACTGTCTGGAACTGCCTGTTCCCCGTGGGGGCCTGTTCCTGCAGCTGCAGGCAGTGACAGGGGCTCTGCAGCTGGAATTGCTGCTTGGGTGTGGCTGGGTGGCTTCAGGAGGGGCAGGAGCTGGGCCAGAGTGGCCTTTTCCCTGTGCTGCAGCACAAACCAGGCTCCTGAGACTTCAGGCTTGAATCAAATCCCACTGCAGGCAAGCCTTCAGCAGGGCAGTGTGTGAGGGAGCTGGGGATCAAACCCATCTTCCAGAGATCCTGTGTGCACCTGGGCTGCTGGAGTGAGCTGGAGGCTGGGGTAGGAAATGGCTGAGTTAAAAAGAATAAGTTTAAAGCTTGGTGGAGTTAAGGAGAACTGGAGCCCTCTGGAAGCACCTGTTCCCAGCAGTTATAAAGTGTTCCCTGAGGCAGAGCTGGTGTTGTTTGCTGTGGGTTGTGGGTGTGCTGTTGTGAACAGCTTTATTTAACTCTTCAACTCTTTCCTTCTTTCAGAAAAAATTTCAACTCATGAAGAGGAAGCTGGAGGGATCCAGACTCCCCGCGTTTCTAATCCTCAGGTATGAAAATTCTGTCATCTTCAGCTTCTCCTGGAGCTTCTGTGAAGCTTCTTCTGTCCTTTGAGTGATTCATGGGTAATCTGCTAAAGCCTTATTTCCCACAGTCACTATTTCCAGCAACAAAATCCCTTTACATTTCACTTCCTGGTGTTTTCCAAAACTATTCTAAAGCACTGACAAAAGGCTGTTCCTCTGTAAAACAGCTCTCAAACCAAACAGATGCTGTGACTGTTACTAAGTGAAAAGGGGAATGGAATTTCCATGTTAATAAACTGCCTAATGGGAATTCCACTGCTAATTCTGACAGACCAAAGCTTGTTTAAAAGTTGATTAAAACTTAAAAATTCAAGTTTATAACTCAGGTTATATTCCCTGCATGTAGAAATTGGTGGCATTTATACATGGAGGACTGCTTCACACAGGTCCTTAAGATTTCTTAAACAGGATAGCTGTAGGTAAGTGTGAGTGATTTCCTGTATAAAACCAGCACATGCTTCTCTCTGCCAGGGCCCTGCAGCACACCCAGCTGGAAATGCTGTGACTTCCACGGGTTATCACCATTTAAATACTCCCATACCTCAGTTTTGGCTCAGGCACTGCAGAGAACAGTGAATGCCCCAGCACTGAGCCCTGCTGTGGTCTCCAGTGTGTGTTTTTTGCTGCTTTCACAAGGCAAAATCTATTTTCTGATTTCAGGTTGATCATTTGACCCGTAAAACGTCTGAGCTGATTGTGTCAGAGAGCAGGACAAGAAGTGGAAAGATATTCCAAAGCTGCATTGTTAGTATCAGTTTTTCTTTAGTTCTCATTATTTCTGTTGCAAGCAGTGAATAAAACTTGGAGCTTGAATGCATTTGCTACTGACAGAATGAAATTCTCATCCCTTCCTAAATTCCCATTAGATTCAACAGGGTCAAAAAGAGTTCTGTCCCAAAGGGTTAGAAGCTGATGCAGGTAACATAGGTTGAGAGAGATTCCTTAGTTTTAGTTGCTATCCTGTTGGGAATGCTTTTAGCCAAATTTCCTGCTGGTTTGATCCATCAGCCATGGGGCTTTGTGATCCCCAGCACAGCTCACCAAGAGATCCTTGTGCTTCTGCTTGGGAAACACTGGGCCAAAATGATAACCTCGCCTCTGTGACTCCTTCATTCCAAGAAAAATCCCTTTTATTTGCTTCATCTGGTCAGTCTGGCAGGCAGTGCTGCTTGTGGAGAGCCAAATCCTTCCCACCTGGCACAGCTGGAGCAGAGGTTGTGTCCAGGGTGGAACTGGACCTTTGGGGGTGGCTTTGGGGCCCCCATGCCTGTGCTGCTCCCTCACTGACTGAGCTTGGCAGCTGCAGCTCTGTGAGGCTCTGGGGGCCTTCACCAGGTGTTGGGAGTATTGGGAATGCTGAGTTAGGGGCAGATCCTTCTCCAGAACCTGTGGGGTGAATTCTTCTCGCTTCTTTTACAGCAAGAAATCGTTCCCTGTGAGGGTGGGGAGGGGCTGGGATGGAATTCCCAGGGAAGCTGTGGCTGCCCCTGGATCCCTGGAAGTGCCCAGGGCCGGGTTGGACGGGGTTTGGAGCACCCTGGGACACTGGGAGGTGTCCCTGCCATGGCAGGGGTGGCACTGGATGGGCTCTAAGGTCCCTCCCTGCTTCCAACCAGTCCTGTTTGGTGTTTTTGCTTACTCAGTGATGTGACAGAAAAAAGAGAACGTTGTTCTGTTTGCTCACTGTCCCTTGCTCGCTATCCCTGTGTCTTTTTCAAAGAGGTTTTACTGAACTTAATAATAAATTTATTCGATTTAAACAAAGCACAAGTGCTTTCAATAACCAAAAGCACAGTGGAGCCAAAGGTTCATTGTCATCTTTTCATGGCAGAGTCAGACCTACCAGGACTGAGCTCCCAGGAGGTTGTTGGGTGCTGAGCAGCCTCTCCAGGGTGCAGAACCCTCCTGGTGCTGCTCCCTCTCCCCAGGGCTGCTCCTGGAATGGGAACAGCCGGCGTTGCCTTGGAATCCTGGAATGGTTTGGATAAAGAGACATTAAATCTCACTCAGTGCCACCCCCTGCCATGGGCAGGGACACCTCCCACTGTCCCAGGCTGCTCCAAGCCCTGTGCAGCCTGGCCTTGGACACTGCCAGGGATCCAGGGGCAGCCACAGCTGCTCTGGGCACCCTGTGCCAGGGCCTCCCCACCCTCACAGGGGGGAATTTCTCCATATATCCAACCTCAATTTCCCCTCTTTCAGTTTGAACCCACGACTCCTTGTCTGTGCTGCAGTTCCTGATGGACACAGCTCCTTGATGCAGCTGTGACAGCAGGAATACATCCCAGCAGGAATGCATCCCAGCCTTCCTTCAGTTGGTCAGTTCTGCCAGGAAATGGTATCCAGA
This sequence comes from Ifrita kowaldi, assembly GCA_013398055.1. NCBI lineage: Eukaryota > Metazoa > Chordata > Aves > Passeriformes > Cinclosomatidae > Ifrita > Ifrita kowaldi. Next base: position 16,984 of record VZRS01012192.1, read on the forward strand.
TGTTCCTGCAGGCCCAGCACATCTGGGTAGGGACTGGGGTGAGGCTCTGGATGTGTCACACCTCTGTCCTGCTCAGGGTGGGCTGTGCCCTGTTCTGACACCACGGAGCTCCTGTAATTCCATGAATTGGTTTTCCTTGGCAGGTTCACCAGGCTGAGCTCTCCTCCAGCCAGGACGTGCTGCCCAAAAGGAGGAAGCTCAGCGAGCCCAAGGAGCTGTTTTAGCCGCCCATCTCTCGTCTGTGCAGAGTTCTCCACTTCCATTCTGTTGTTCCATGTGACTGTTGGGTTTTAAGGATCTGTTCTGCTCCATTAGCAGTCCATGGGAGCGTGTTTTAAGGAAGGAAAATGTCAGGAAGCCCAGCTGAAGAATTCCGAATTCATTTTGTACAGGACCAGCAGGGCAGGACCAGAAATCCTGGGATTTGGGGATTTGGGAGTTGACTCCAGTTCCGGGCACGTCCAGGTCCTGCTGGTGACGGAGGAAATTCATTCCCCAAGCATAAGGTTTCACCAGTGCTTTTGGGCTGTGGTTCCAAGCTGAGGAACTCACCCAGAACCTGCCTGCCCCAAAACCTCTCCAGTTTTGGGGTGATTTCCAGAGCTTTGCAGAGGGCTGGGCTGTCAGTTACAGGGTGTTACCATTTTGGGGTTACAGTTTTCACTTTTCCTACGGGGACAGTTGAAGGAGTTGGATGCTTTGCATTTCTTCCACACCAGAAGCACCATACCCAGGTGAAAAACGAGCCCTCTTCGTGCCTTAAATTCCAGATTCCCTGCCAGAATGCAGGAATTTCTGGTGCCGCGTATCCGTGCCACGAAGAGCCATGGCAGCGTCTGTTCCAGGGTATGGGAGTACTGGGAGAACCTGCATGTCCTTAAAACGATTTATGGCAGAGGTTGGACACGGTGCCAAGTGCTCCTTCAACAACAAACCGTTCGTTTTCGGGTGCCGTGAGGGAATGGGAGTGAAGCCGTTCCTGCCGGCGCGGGCGGGGACAGCTGAACATTTCTTGACGGTTTTGACTTTTAAATTACGAATGTCTGTTCATCATCAGTCCTCTATTAAACGGCGCTCACCCCTGGCTGCGTGTTCCTTCACCGGCGGGACGGGATGGGGAGGGAGCAGGGAGGGGACGGGACGGGACTGGAGCGGGAACGGGACATGGGACACGGGATGGGACGGGACTGGAGCGGGAACGGGACATGGGACAGGGAGTGGGACGGGACTGGAGCGGGAACGGGACATGGGACACGGGATGGGACGGGACTGGAGCGGGAACGGGCCGGGGCTGTAGCGGGACACGGGACAGGAACGGGAGCGGGATATGGAACGGAACGTGGAGCGGGACGGGAACGGGACAAGAACGGGACCAGAACGGGACCGGACACGCGGGCGGGGGCGGAGCCGCCCCCTGACG
>VZRS01012193.1:0-84728 GCA_013398055.1 Ifrita kowaldi
TCCCTCCCCCCGCGCCCCGGCGCCGCGCATGCGCTTCATCCCCTCTTCCCACGTTCACAGCCCGCCGATGGCTGCCGGCGGCCATCCTGCGTGAGGGCACCGCGCGGGCCCGCCCCCGCGCCAGAACCAAGCATGGCGCTCAGCGCTGGCTCCCCCTGCGCGTCTCCGCCCCGAAGGCCAGAAAAAGCTGGCTATTGGATAAGAATACCCGGAGGCCTCTCTCTGATTATTGGCCCAGTGATTGTCCCGCCCACCAAGCCAGGGGCTGGCGTGCCCCCCTCGCCCCACGGGGGCGGGCAGGGCTTGGTCGGTGGGTGTGGAGAGTGGTACTTTGAGGACTTAATTCCTTCCAGACAACGTTTCCAGTTTTGTTTCACGGCGCGGTGCTGCCGTTATCCCTCTCGGCTTTCTATCATGACCAGTGTCTGTGTTTAGGATGGCAGAATACAGCCCAACCTCATGCCTCTGCCAGTGTCCCAATGGCTGCAGCTGGCAAAATCAAGCCACGGAACGTGAGGAAATCAGTGAAACAGTGGGAACAGGCCGGCTCGTGTTGGTGTCTGTTAGCACAGGTGTGTGGGCAGCAGCAAAAAGAGATGCTGTTGCTAAGCAACACAGCTGGGCTGCTAAAAGCGCCAACTTTGCTGGAGTGTTGCTTATGGGGCAGCTTTGGTATGTTTTTCCCACAAATCCCTAGTTGTATGTATTTGGAGCACATCGGTGATGTAATATATTTAGTGTGGAAATAGTCGAAGTAAACTCTTAGCATGTGTTTCTGTGACCTGGATGGTTTTGGCTGTATCTATGTTACTGCTGCAGAAAGTGTTTGTGTTAGAGCTGTGGTTACGTGAGCACATCTGTATATCATACCAGCGTAGGAAAAACAGCAAAGTAAAAGAAGTTCCATTTATGAAATTTCACCTTTATACCAGTGTAATTATATTAACACTTGTGGCACAGCTGGCAGTACTGCTGTACCAGTCAGGTATTAAACAGCTCCGTAGTTGTGCTTGGTGTAGCTGTGCCCGCTGAAGTCTGCAGTGTAGACGTGATGTTAGATTATATTGTTCTCCTGACCTCTCACATCCCTTTTAATCACATGGAGCAACTCATTTCAAATACATCTGCGTTTTCAAAGCATTGCAGCTTTATTACCTGACTTTATGGCCAGCCTGGCTGAAACTCAAGCAGTGAACTAACTGACCTGTATAATGTTGTTTAATGGTTTTTATGTTAGTTATCTAATTTCAATTCAACTGTAATAAACATGCACAGGCATCTGGGTGCATGTGTGTATAAATAGATCATGCCTCTTTGTTTGTATAAATACCTACTACTCATCTGGTACAAGAATATGTTTGATTAATTTTTCTGTAGTTGGCAAAGTAGGCTCTTTGGGCTTATGTTAAATTACACATTTCAGATGTGCAGTCTTGGGAAGCTGCCATAAGGAATAGGAAAATGGCTTGTAGTCTAATTTGCTTGCCGTTTTTCAGGTTAATCATAATCCTGCTTTCTTGTGTTGGCTTTATGGCACCATCCATTTCTGTTCCAGAAATGTGTCACTTGAACTCTGTTGTAGTCTTTGTTTTGAGATCACTCTACTGATAATTTATTCCATATGTTTACCATTTGTGCAAACTTTCCTGTGTTTCAGAGAATAAAATGGGAAGAAATAACTTACCTTTATTATTTCCCGTCCCCCCTACTCTAGCCACTCTGGCTTTTTCTACTTTCTTTTTTTGTTAAAGACCTCCTTGTTGTTGCAGTGAAGACCAGCCCGTCACACAGTCATCGAGATTTGTGACCCAGACCTATTTTAAGCCTTGTTAAGTTCCAGATTTACTCATAGTTCCCTAATTTTTAAATCTACCACTAATAGGAAGCATAATTCAAAACAGACTCCTTCTTGAAACAAGTCTGGCTTCAGTGCTGTTTCAGCCTGGTTTCTGAGGATTCCACAGCTTGTGCCTCATCGAAACCAGACACACCACTTTGCCTAATCAGGCCCATGGATCAGGGGTTCTTGATGTGTGGGAAGCAACGCCACAGGGAACACACAGAAGTTTATTGTCCTTCTGTGTGGGGAGAGCAGTGAAAACAGGGAGTTTGGGAGGAATAGCCTACCTGGATCTGCAGAGAGCCTACAGCAATGCAGCTGCAGGAAGAATAAACTTTCCCATTCAGGAGCAGCATCACTACTGCCTTGCCTCCCTGAAGAAATGTGACATATCTGGTTTACTGGGAAATCCAGTATTTTTCCCTTAAATGTTCCACACTTCTGCAGCCATGCTTTTAAAATTTAGATTCTAGGAGATGAATGAAACGGGACCTGTGTGCAGCTGCTGCTTGTTCTGTACATGTCCTTTAATACAAAATTAATTGAATTACAGTGCATGCTCCCCGCACTGATCCCTGCACTATTTCACACAGGCAGCAGTGGCCTCACTGGGGATACTCTGTGTTCTCATCTGTTTGCCCTGTTGGCTGTCTGTCTTCTTTTGCTGGACTCCAAACAAAACAGCTAGTCAATAGTCAGAATATTTATATTTTTTAATTATTTAATTACATTGAACAGTAGTTGGCAAAGATTTCTGGGATGCACATAGAGCTGTTAAATGGAAGGAGCACTTACTTTCTTTACAGAAGTGCTTTCTTTATAAGCACGAAAACTGTGGTTAAGAAAATCAGGAAATTATCTTATTGAATGACAGTTCTCTAAACACGACACCTCTTTATGCCTTTTGACTGTGGTTGCTGCACTGAAGAAAAGCAGTGGTGCCTCTAATAGTGGAAAAGCAGATTCAAACCCTTTTTCCTCTGGCAAAACATCATTAGTGTTTTCTTAGGATTTGCTGCTGCTATTCAAGTTTCAATTGTTTCCTCACAAGCAGAGATACATTCAGGACGTCACAACAGTTGCTTTGAGAATAAGTTTATACATTAACTTTGAAGCCTAAAGAAGAGCTAATACTTCTTGTAACAACTCATTATGATTTTATGTATCCTCTTCTATTCAGAATCCATCTCCATGAAAGCTTCCTATTTTGCTGTCCTCTTACAGGCATTTTATACGGAAACAAGACCTTGAGGCATTCAAGTATTGTTTGCACAGTTGGGTTGCATTGACTGTACTGTGTTAGAATGTGGAAACATGGTCTTGCATTTAGAATTCAGCCTATGGAATTCAGCCCATCAAACATGAGCTGAACACACTCTTCAGTTTATGGGATGATCACAAATGGATCTAAAATGTACTCAGCGAGACTGTAAAAATATTGAACACCAAGTACGTGTTTCTTTATAAGTTTGTATGCTGAAAAATTGCTACAGTGATGTTTTGTTCTACAGTTTGCAGGCTTTGGTGTCAGTGTTTAGTGTTCTGAGTCATAAAACTGATGCACTTTCTTCGTGAAGGTAACCTACCATTTATGGAGTATTTCCCAGGTCAGTACCGTCTTGCTCTCAATGTTGCCTATTATTATTTTAAGACCTCAGTTTGAGTAATTCTCGACTCCCAGGTTTAAAAGCACATCTCAAGAAACTCAAGTCATTCCCTTCTGTCTTCATGTATACAACCACAGCTATACAACCACAGAAAGGTGCTGAACTGAAAAACTGTGAGAATGGTCCCCTAGATAATTTGCTATGTGCCATATCATAACTACCCATTCAGCCTTCAGAGATATTTGGTTTGATGCTGAAGTCTTCAGCTTTCCAAATATGGAGCAACAAGGGCATAGCTTTACATTTTTGTACTTGAATATTTTCCAGCAATGTCTGATTTTACCTAAGAATTACCTCTGGAAAGAAAGATTGGTGTTTCTGTTATCAAAACTAGAGGATAATTAATATAATTTTTAATTATGTTTTCTAAGCATTACATGTTGTGGGAAATATTTTTGCATAAGAATTTCTTTTTTACCCGAGCATCCATTGATGTATAGGATTGTGCATTATTCAATATTTTATTAGACAAAAAAAATATTCTGTATCTCATCAAGTTCAGTGTCTTATTAAAAATAAAAATTATTAAGAAAGTTCCTATCAGATAAAGGCTTCAGAGTTTCAATAAGATCCTGTTTTGAGGTGATTTTCCAGCTGGATTGATTCAGATGGAACATCCTGAAAGTTAGTTTTGGCACAGGTGTGAGATTTCAGTCAACATTTTTTCTCATAAAAATCTATGAAAGCAAGCCAAAGATAACTCCCCAAGTGTTACAGAAGAAGCTTTCTGCTGCTTATCATAAAAATAGTGCCAATGGAGTCTGGAGACAACCAGATGAATAAGAGTTGTGAGATTTCAGCTCATACTAAATCCATTTGTTCTTGTTTGTATCTCATCCTTTGTTCTTCAACATCTTAAATGCTGAAGAAGTGAAGACTCTTCCTCTGTCCATTTCTCCTCTTCAAGATGTACAGAGATGTCCTGGTGGGTCTTTCTGCAGATGAGTTTGGTTTTAGGAAGGAAGTGGGGAGGGAAGCTCTGTTTGACTGGAGTTAATAATTAGATCTTACGTAAACTTTTCTTAACCCCCTATGCAATCTTGATAGCTAATGAATATTTAGGAACTGTGAAGATTCTTAATAACTCTGAGGTGAGTAAACATGCTAAAACATCATCTTGCATTCTCCAGAAGTAAAATCTAAACCTCATCATTCTTTGAGAGGTAGATGAAATAATAAGAGAAACTATATAACCTCTAATATAAATTTAGTGTTCTTTCTAGTTCTTTTAGCCTCTTACTAACTATGATATAATGCATTGAGTCGTATTTTAAACAAATTATACCATAGGTAATGGAATTAATGAAGCATACTTTTCCTTGTGTTTCTGTATGAAGACCCTATATCTTTTCCCTATTGCAATTGAATGGATTCTGTCTGATCAGTTCTATCCTTGTGCCGTAAGGCACTCACCATCATCTCAGCCATTGCCCTGATTTTTCTTCTCCATGCCTCTTCGTCCATCACTGAGAAAGGGGCAGCATTTTTTGTGGCCAGTTTGGAGGGGTTGCTCTGTCTTTTGGCCTGTCAGGAAACTTCTCATTGGCAGCTCTGCAAGCCAAGTAGAATAGGTACCCACTGTGCCCCGGTGACTCTTTTCTGCAATGGTGTCATTAGCCTGGCTCATCATCCTTCATCCAGCAGCTGCTTTTCAAGAAATTTTTAAGAAGGTAGTATCTGAAGACTGTATCTACCAGATACATCAACCATATTTTAGGGAGAAATCAATAGGTGGACAGGTGTCCTTGTGTAATCAAGCAAAAATTGTTACTTTGTAGACTTGGGAGTAAATTTGACTATAATTAGCAGAAGCCTTGAGGCACAGGCAGCTTAAAGTGTGCCTGTCTGTGTTTTGTGACCATCAGGGCAATCCCCTTTTTACAGGGGGTAAAACTTACCTCTTCTTTACTTTCTTTCCTTTTAACTTCCCTCTTCTGTACATTGTAGAAGGAACAGTAACAAAAAGGAGGGAAGTGGGGTTTCCAGAGTTGCAAAGCTTTTCTGTGTAATGCTACATTTCTCTTCACAGGGGAAATAAAACAGTCACTTAGTTTTAAAGTGGAACTGAATCAGAATCAGAGTAAAATCTAAATAAAATTTGTGTATTATGCTATGGAATACAGGCTCACAGCCTCTAAACAGCCAGTCTTTAAACTGGAATAAAGATAAAGAACTTTCTAAACAAGTGGCATTTCTCAAAAAGACACACAGAGCCTTCGACTAAATTAGCGAAGTGGTAAGCTAAAAGTTAAAAAAGAAGCTTCTGTGTTATTTTTATTTTTAAAAATTCAAAATGCACTTTAGGAGAGTGCTCCCTTCAGCCTAAAAAATGCATATATGACAGATTGTTGTCTAGCTAACAAGAGCTAAATCTTGCATCATATGTATAGGCATTCACTCTCTGTCTTTCTTTTTAAAACATCTCAAATGAATTTTTGTCTCAATGTGCTTAACCCAGTGTTTTTCCTTGAGGCACTCCTAGCTTTTTTTTTTTTTCCTACTCTTGTGATTGCCATAAACAGTAACAACTCTGAAAAGTATTGTAAAATTTAAAATTAAATATTTTTAATTGTCTGAATGCAGCATTATATATTCTTGTCTGAATTCAGCTGGGAAACACATGAAAATCTTCAGGCTTCATACAGAAAGGACTGGTCCAAGTGAGGCAGATATATAGGCTTATTTCTTGCCATGCAAACTCATTTTCTCTACAAGATGAACATCATCAATTACCTTCTTTAAAGTGATACATAGATATGTAAAATATCATGCCAAATAAGAAGCATTTGTTGTCTCCACTAGAAATTGCATTTGATTTCATTTTATTAAAGTGCTCAACTGATAAGCTTCAACTCGATGGATTTAGTTTAAGCTGTGAACTATTATTTTGTGAAATAGAGAACCTTGAAAAACTCCTGATGCAAATACACTTTATTTATAAAGTGTCTTCTGGGATATCACATGACTTACAGTGAGAATACCCAATTAATAAAATAGCTTTTCTCAGCAAGTATTTCTACAATAATGTTCATAAAGTACAGTGTACCTGGCCAGAAGTATTCCAAGACGATCATAGCAATATGCTAAAGAGAACAAGCAGACTTCAAGCCAATATTGTCTCACTTTTTTTTACTTCTTAATTTAATAAAAAGCTCTGAATACAGAGACTGATGGGTTTTCAAGTTCTGACTGACGGGTTTTCAATTGATCTTGATATTTTATAGCTCCCAACACTTGGGTAACTAAGCACCTTACAAACCAAACCAAAACAGAAACCTTAGGAGGTAAAGAGGAGTTATTACCCCCAGGCTGTAGAAACAGTGCCCAGAAGGAGAAGTGGCTTTGCCAGACTTCTGTCTTCTAGACAAGGGAAGTATGTGGCAGCATGTGGAGATCAGATCACAGAAATCCTGAAAAAGTACATCCACTGCTGGGCCATGCCACCCCTCCAGCAGGCCACGGTAATCCTTCAGCTGTTACTGGCTCACTGGAAGATCATTTAACTCCTGTCCTTTCTGTGAAAAGTGTTGTGTATCGAGTCCTTACATTTTTGCAGTCCTTGAATGTGCATTTTGGGGCTACCCTACATCCCCAGCAGCTGGCACACTGCAGTCCTGCTCGCTTGGCAGAACTGCCTTCATCACTGTTTTTGCAGCTTCTTATCTTTCCCGGGCATGAGCCTGATGCTAACATTATAGATGCTGTTAGCAGCTTAAAAGCTAAAAAAGTTAGAAGGAGACTGATCTGGTTTACATTTAATTTAAGAAATCAAAGCACCTTATATAAGTCTGCTTCCACAGGATTTTGTTTGCCTTCACTGACATCTGTATGGATCTTCCCAGATGGGTATCTCCTGGCTTCAACCATGATGTGAAGAAGCATCTCAGCCTCATCCCCTGTTTATCTTTGCTGTTCCTATTGAGGCTGCTGACCTGAAAACCAGCTGCCACTTCTGTAGTGTCTGCTGAGCAAATGTCTCCATGACGTATAAAGTATATTCATCCATAAAGCATGGAACTGTTGTGCCTAAATCTAACACTGCTAATCATTAGAGATTCAACATCCTAGACCTAGTCACTGATGAATAAAAGAAAACGAGGCCATGGAAGGCAGTCTCAGGGCTTCCCAATCAACTGCTTGATTTTACCTAATACACTGATCTATCTTACCCTTTTCTGCATAGAAGTTTATCAATGCAATTATTCCTAATGGAAATATTAAATACAGTGCAAAACTCATGAGCCAGAGGGCTGTTTTTTCAAGTTTTTCATTACCTGCTAAGTAAATTAATTAATGCAAATGAAACTCTAGTGTCATAAAACGACATCCTGTTCTAATTGAAGACAATGGCAAAACTGCCATTGACCTCCATGGGAACAGGTTCAGGCCCATAACTTTGATACATTGTACATTAAGCGACATAATCAGAAATACTATCTTCTCCCATTAAAATGAGATATAGATATAGCATGACAAGTAGCAGCACAGGGACTCTTCTGATGACTGTAATTAGAGGTTTTTAATGACAGGTTAGGTATGTTTAATATGCGATTCCACATTGCTGTTATACTATTAGATTCTATTCAGGATCTTTACATATAGCATAACTGAATTCAGAGGCAGATGAATGTTCCTGATATTTCAAATTCAGCAGTTTTGCTGATTTAGCACCTTCTGAAGCATGCACCATGTGGTGAGCAAACACTGTGAGCAAAGATGTTTTCCTCTGAGGTTTGCCAGGGATTTAAAATTTTAACACTTTCCTATTCTCCTTACAGATAGAAAAAGTGTTGCTGTGCAGATACAAAGAGCTGTGCAATCATTCTAATAGGTATAATTTCATTACCTCTGAGGAATTTAGGTGTGGAGCCAACTCCATGTATTACTTAATATCCAATCCATTACTTGATTAAGTGACTTACATGAAGAAAGCTTATCATCCATGGATTTATCTGCTTAGAATTGTCATAACAAGATATTGAAAATATATATTCTCCAGGTTTCAACATCTTATGTAAAAATCATTGTGCCAGATCACAGTGAAATATTCTGAAGAATAATAATATGCCTTAAAAATAGCTGATGCTGTAAATGCATAATAACAATATAAAAATAACCTAAGGCGCCACTAATTAAGCATGAGTCAGTGCTTCCAGTAAATTCATGGCAACTGCAAGCAACAGGAAAAGAATTGTCTACCTCAAAGCATTGCCAGCTCAGTGTATAAACTTGATCCAAAGGGTTTTAATGTCTCATGTATTTAAGATTGCCAGTTCATATCCATATTTACGGTTGCCTTCTCTTGGGATTTTTCCTTCTTCCCCCAACTTACCTGTAGCTTCTTCAGAAAGTCATTACCATCTGATATAGTAAGATTTAGAAATTATTATATGAGCTGGTATGTTTCTTTTCTTTCCATAGTGTTTGGAATGTATTTTGGCCCGGAAGCCTGAAGCTAAATACTCTGTCATTCATAAGCCATGCCAGGGATTCTTGGAAACACCTGCACCTTGCAGTTATGCAAATACCTTTGAGATATGTCAGAGCACTGTTTATTTGCACCATACCAACTGCATGTCATCTGAATTAATTTTCACATTCTTGTCCTGATGGGACATGGCTCTGAATATAAAAATTGACGCTTGTGAGTGCAGTATGGTTGTAGAGGTATTGATGCTTTGCCAAAATTACGCAACAGATCTTTGCTGGCCAGCAATACGATTAAACTGAGGTATCTTTGTGAGTTACATATTAACATCGTCAATGCACAGATATGTATACCCTTTCTCAGAGATGCATCAAGAGATGAGTCCAACAGTGATGGGAATGTGGTGAGAGTCAAAGATATGGCAGTACTAGAGTAGTATCACAGTCTTGAATAAATGCAATACATCAATGCTTCCCAGCACTGTCCTGCATAACAGCGAACACCTTGGCGTGAAAACCCCTGTGGACAGTTTCTCCACTCCTTTTTCAGCAATATCAGGTCACTTGGAGAGCAGTAATGAAGTGGAAGAAACCATGTTCACTTGTAGTCCTTCCAAACATCATTAGCTTTTTCTTTAAAAGATTCAGTAACATAACAGCAGCAGCTGGTGCTGGAATCGGTATTAGAGAAGATACCTCAGGAAGGCTGCAGCAAGATTTGTTAATCTCCTGTGTTGTGGCTCCATGAGCATAGATCTGAAGGCTGTATTACTCAAAAGATTGTCCTTTTTCTCTCAATCTCTGTCTCCTCCATATTTAGTTTTCTTTTGGTTTTGTGACACTAGCAAAGTAAAGCACTCTGTAGATGGCTTATCTGAAAGCAGGACTGTAGGAGGAGAATCTGATCTGCACGTTTTTGTCACATTTCATGCCATAAATTTATCTGAAAGGGGTGGGGATGGCATACTGGTATGCATGGTGCTTTTATCACACAGATTGCTAGCTGCATCTATCAGTTTTCTAGAAAAGAAAACAAATAATGGTGTCAAGTTCAACACTTGTTTCTACATGTTCCTAAATCAAAGAGGAGAGTTGGGAGATAGATGATGATTTGTTTTCACTGCAAGGAATATCTTGGTATTTCTGGGTATTGCTTGCGAAAGTACACCACTTCCGAGGGATGTGGGAAGCCCTGCCAGCCCAGTAGCCTCTCTGGACAGGGGAAGCTATCAAGTAAGGGACTCCAGATCACATGGGGCTGGTGAGTGCCTGGAAGAGCAAACAGGTGGTTGCCTTTGATCTATTATTTTGCAGAAAATACTGCCTTCTTTCTAAATAAGTTGAGCACTGGGTCTACTAAAACAGCTTTGGTCTTGTGATTGATTTCTGAGGGAGGTTTTTCGCAGTCTGGCACGTATGAAAGATCCTGCTGTTTTCTGTGTGGGTTCTCTTAGGTCTTAAAACTCACACTTCAGCCTCTCTACAGAATTTATAGAGCATCCTCTCCTATTCATCTTCATATTTTCTTGAACTTCTAAATAATTTAAGTATCTGAGAAACATTTGCTCATTTCTAATGAGGTTTAAGCCAGAAAATTTCCAAGACAGTATTGGGTACAGACATAGACATATGTGTATAAATGCATTGCACCAAAACCACCATATTCTTGGGTGGCATGGTTAAAATGATGCGTTATGGATAGTAGCTGCCTGCAGGAATTGATGTCCAGTTCCATGTTTGAAGCTGGATATATTCTCCTTAATTATAATAAAAATATTACCTGGTTTTGCTACAGCTTCTGCCTGACCATGTTCTAATGTGCCCATGGCAAGGAAAATATTGCTTCCAGTCCAATTGGCATAATGAGAAACTGCGTTTAATGTGTTGGCTTTAACACAGTATTTATCAGAACATTATCCGTTGAAATTGTCAGTTTATGGCATGATAATTAGATCTGGTACTTGAAACCTGTCAAGTAAAAGGAAGCTTTCTTCAATAATCGTATTCCTTTTCACTTCACAGGTGGAGCCTAATAAAGTGAACTGCTAAAAAGTATTGAGGCAGTAGGAGGCTTGGCATTTCAGTCAGTGCAACAGACTGCATCCCAAGAACTTGCTCATATTGTTTTTCCATATACAAGCCTTCTTCATGAGTAAATCCTCTCTTACAAACTGGAACTATAGACTATTGAGCACTAAAGGATGGAGGGAAAGAACATGGTAGTATAACTAATAAACAATACATGCATGGGTAACAGCTAAATATTAATAGGAAATCTTAAATATTTACTTTGGGGCAGTATCTGTTCTTCAGTGAGATATAGTCTGGCTTGGCCTAAGATGCAAAGCTGACTGTGTCCCAGCTGACAAAAGAGAGGCCTTTTCAATGTGAGTTCCTTGAGCACTAAGATAAACTCTGAGAAGTAACAGGTGAAGTGTTATTCCACCTCTGGAAATGGAAAGGTAAAATGTTAATAAATTCTAAAATAAAGTCCGTGGAGCAGTTGTTGAGGGCATTGCACTACTGGCAATGGTGACACTTAAGGTAGTTAGCCTGAAAATTATAAAATTATTTCCAAATATTCATTTGCTTAATGAATTGTTCCAATAAATAATCTTTAGACAAAACATGGTGAAAGAAAGCCTTCTTGAAGAGGTTAAGACTTTCACAAATTTAACTCATTCATTCCTTAATTCTAAATGGTAGGATTAAGGAATAATACTGACTTTTTTCTACTGATACATGGTTTTTAACATCACATCTTATTGTAAATTTTGTGACTTTGGGGCTGATGCTACAGTACATGAAGTATATTTTCCTTTTTTGCATTTTTCTGAAACAAAAATATTAGAACTCTGAAGACTGGCAACATGGCATGTAATCTAAATTCCTTGCAATTTCTGTAGTATTTTTAAAAGGATGTATGCATTGATTCACTCCACATTTTAGGTTTAAATGATTGCCACAGTGATGGTTCACTTTAAAAATGGGATTAGGCAACTTTGGTGACATTGACTTACAACAAAAGTTAGGTTCTTAAGTGCTGAAAATACATCGGAAAAAAGGTCTCAGCCCATGCAACACTGATGGCAGCAACTGATTGCTATTTTTAAAAATCTCAGTCTAAATTTGAATGAGTGCCTAAGTAAACATTCAGAACTTGGTTCATAAACTAAACTATGGGAAATCTGTCCTGAAAAACACCAGGGGTTTTGCCTACTAATATGCCCAAAGGTGTGCCTGAAGTCATTAGGGAACAAAGACCTGTCTGAGAAACATTATGAAGATTAATAACTGTGCATACAAGATTGGAAAGGAGCAAGCAGAGGGCATATTGCTTATTGCCTGTATCTATCTGGGACTGGGATGAAAAATAAATCAAATCCAGAAAGGTTTCTGAAGAGGTTTTAGAAAAAAATTAAGAGTTGTAGCAGGGCAAGGGTGGTCCCAGTGCAAGTACAAACAACCTTTCTTCCTACCTCCTAGAACATTTGAGAGAAATAAAACCTCCTCTGAAAAGGAGGCTGATGGTAAGATACAGATGCAATATTATCATATTCATTTCAGTAACAGAATGAATTTTTCCTTGCTGGGATAACTGAGAATTTTCCATTTTGAACATTTAGGCATGCAAGATGATGAGGTGCATTAGAATGTGTTATCTGGGTTTTGGCCCTCTTGTTTCTTAAACAAATAATGTTTCGTAAACAATTCCCACTTCAGGAATGTTTGTCATACCTATGTGTAAATGGAAAACCTAGAGGAAGGCTCATAGTCTCCTTGTGTCTTTATCCCATTGACTTGTAAGACACTAGGCCATAAATAAATTAATACTTTGTTCTTACACCTAGAAGATAAGCAATTACCACACACACATGCAGTACCGTGTGAGAAAGTGGAGTATCTTGGGAATTATTGCAGAAAACAGTTCAATTTCATGTTCCAACACATGATACCCTCTCACGTGCCTCATCTCTTGCTTGGAAGACTTAGCCCTCTGGGATGCACAGTAGAACTCCTGGAACAGAAAGGAAGAAATGTATGGATATAATGTCAGTCATGGATTGCACTTACTTGGCTTGAACTCTTTAAAATTGCTCAGGTGAGAAGTAACAAGATAGAGGGAAATTGATTCTATCCGTTTTAAAGCAGTTTTTGTGAGTTACTGTAACAAACACTTGGCTGGTTTTATTCCCTTCATTAGAAACAATGGAAAGAAGTAGTATCTGCAGTTTACAGGGTCTTATTCTTCAGACCTAAGTCGTCTAGAAGAGATAACCCAGAGTGGTTTTGGTTGTATCTGGCTGCAAACTATTGTGATGTGTGTATGCAAAGGGCAAAATAGAAGAATTTTTTCATATGCAGCTCATTTTATTGCAAAGTATAACTTCTTCTAACAAGCACCACCTTGCTGCCCAATGAAGGATTAATCAGACTGGTGCGTATTGAAAGGATTGGACTCTGGCAGAAAACAGTCAAGGAGCCAGACATCAATTCTATTGGCAGACAGCTTTTTTGAAGCATTTGTCCACAGGGATAAATTCACCTTGGCTTGTAGAGGAAAATGCATATAGTGCATACCTTCTGTGCTTGAAGTGTCATTGTCTTTTCGTGAGGAATATGCCAGAGATGAGAAGATTTAGTTCTCATCAAAAGCTCGGCAGAACTGTCATCAGCAGAAGCTGTAGGGAAGACAAGCAGGATCAAACTACATCCTTTGACATAGGCTTAATGCTCCCTTGACATGACAGCTAGTGGGGTGGGTCTGGTTTTGCAGCCAAGAGTATAATTCTTGTGAAAGATTAAAATAAGTTTCAGTAAAGGATTAGGGCAAATCAGATTTCACAACAGGTTAGAAATTTCCAGAAGAAAGTTTTTTTTTATTTTGTATTGCTTTCCTCTTTACTTTTCTTTATTTCTGTCATTATAATATCAGAATCCAGAAGTTAGATGGAGAGACTCAATACAAAATACCTTTACTCTCTGTGGTGGTCATGGCATTTGCCCTCACAAAGTCCGCTTTAGCTGGCTTTTTCTCTTTGCACATTTCCAGACCCTCTAAGCTTTTTCGGGTTCTAGTCTGCCCTTTAACAATATGATCTTCTTTTTAGGACACCGTTTTTTATTCTCTCCCTGCTTTATCCAAAGAAGTGGAAAGGTCCACACCATTTGCTGAACGATATTTAAGCTCTTCAAGTGACCACTAATTTTAACACTGACTTATGGGAAACAGTCTTAATGCTGAGTAGTGGTATTTGTGATACTGATGACATTTCTGAATGTCAGCTGCAATCATTTTGTTCATAATTGGTTCTGATTACAACATTTATTTTCATCAGTTTCATTTTAGAATCTCTGTAGCGTTAATAATAAAATGCACTGAATGTAAAAAGCATACAACTTTTTCTGCAGCACTCCTGAGACGACTCTCTGGTGATCTTGGACATGAAAAGATTCTGCTCCATTCGTGGGCAGCAAGGAATATGTTGTAAGTAGTATATTTGTGGCATCTTTCAATGGAATTAATAATTGATGCATTGTAGTATTATACAAGAAGCACAGGTGCCGTATAAGACAAGAGTCTTGCAGCTGGAAATCAGTCTACAGGAGAAAAGCCTTCAAAATACAAACCTTTTACTGTCACCATGGACAGAATACTGGACATTCACAACACACAAATGTCCAGGTTATAAATTTGCAAGCTGCATTAATGTGGCAGTTAAATTTACTAGTCTGAAAGCTGTACTTGTAAAATATTTATGAATACATGTGGTTGTCACTGCAAAGAAACTGCACTGTCAGCTCAACTTCTCTCCCTAATTGTTTCTTCTCCCTGTCTTCCCCCACTGGAATGTATTCCATGAAATTCAAAACATGAGCCTTACCTTACTTAAAAAATACCTACATGGTAGGTGCAAAAGAAAAAAATAAGAGCCATTTTCATGATATTTTGGTCACTGTTTTATCCACTCAGAAAGGTTTCAATTTGGTATACCTTAATGGGAAATTAAATTCTTTTTCATATCTGTATTTTCTTTAAATTAAAAAATGAGCTGTGAAGAATGCTTTTAAATTTTTCCCACAAAATTTAAACTGTTCAGTAAATCATCCAGTGCACTGCTTTTACAAGTGCCCTGGATAGCTGCCTAACTGGGTTTTGTGGGAAAAGAAGGTTGAAAATGAGGCTGGAATGATTCAAAAGTATGCTACATTCTTTAAATACGTATTGTACCTGTCCGTTTTCTTTGTCCCAAAGAGATCACAGCTTTCTGTGATCATACTTAAACAATGACTGATTTTATGTATATCTTGATCTTGTTTATGAACACTTCCATTACTGTGAAATGTCCTCATGAACATTTTGGAGGGCTCAGGAGGTAAACAGACTAAACAAGAAAGGAAGCACAAGGAAGAAATCTTATTGTTTCCTTGCCTGATGACTGCAAATGGACATCAGTGTGATTTTTCTTCAAGAGGTGTTCAGGGCTGGATCCTTTCTTAATGAAATATTGAATTGGGGCAGGAAGGAGGGGGGAAAAACAAGAAATTGAAATGTTAATTCTGGTCTTCAAGTTGCTCAGTTGTGATTGTATGCACACAACAGATATGACCACATTTATTTAGCACTTTTCACATCTTCAAACACTGCACCCCATAGTACCAGTGTAATGGTACTGAAGCTTGGGGCTCAGGGTGAAGAGGTTCTCAGATGAGCTTGGAGTAGTAGCTGTGGTCCCTACCAGCTGCATGTCCAGCATTTCAGCATCTCCAACAATTAAATAGGTCCGAAGTCAGGGCTGAGATTGCTAAAACCAGTGCACCTTTGCCAATACATGTCCTACTAAAAAGAGCCCACACACCACCAGACTCAGCAGCCGCCACACCCTTGGGGTCTAGCTGGAGGAGAAGTGCAAAGTCCTGCACTTCACAAAGGGCATTGCAGAGTTCTGCAGCTGAAAAGGAATAATTCCATGCACCAATTACAGGCTGGGGGCGACCATCTGGAAAGCAGCTTGGTGGTAAAGGACTTCACAATGCCTGTGGACACCACACTGAACATGAGCCAGCAATGTGCCAGGGTGGCAACAAATGCTAACAGCATCCTGGGTTGCATCAGGAAGATGATACCCAGCAGGTTGAGAAAGGTAATTATTTTCCTCTACTCAGAACTGATGAGACCACACCTGAAATACTGTGTCCAGTTCTGAGCTCCCCTGTACACGACTGACTTGAGCACACTGAAGCAAGTTCAGAAAGGGGCCATGAAGACAATTAAAGGAAAAGAGCATCTGATGCACAAGGAGAGGCTGAAAGGGAGGATTTTTCAGCTTGACGAAGTCTCAGGATGATCAAACTCTAGAACAAGTTTGCCCAGAGAGGTCACAGAACTTCCATCTCTTAAGATAATTGGAGCTAGACTGGACAATGTTGACTGTTCAATTAGAAAGCTGCTCCAGCTGACATTGCTCTGAGCAGGAGGGTTGGATTAGATCATCTCCAGAGGTTCCTCCCAACCTCAAACATTTTGTGATTCTGTGGTGGCCAGAGTTTGATCATGCTCCTTGTGAACGCTGGGATAAGTACAGATAGCATGAGTCGGATTTCGTGAAGGTGTAATTTTGGTCAGGGAAACCTGCATGTCTGTGGAAATCTGGACCTGGGAAAACCTTTCCAGGAAGGGTTTTGGCTCTTCTCAGTGCTTCTGGTACTGTGGATCCTCACAGTCCAGTTTGGCTTGTTCCCTCCTCACAGCGGTGCTGGGACGGCTGCTGACCCGCTCATCTGCACTGCTCTGTCTGAAAGAGAGGGACGGAGTTGTTTGGGGACCCATCCTCATGGAGTCTCATTCACCACAGTCCTGGCTGTGAAGTGAGCATCACCAAACACTGCAGACCATCTGGCACGCTTCTGAGCAGGCAAAATGCTGACTGAAGTGTGGGTAAAGAGCTCTGACACGCCACTCTCTGAGAGAGCTCAAAGCAACATCCAATACAATACTGGCCCAAGCGTGTGTGCTCTGCTGCACAGAGACTGCATATAATGGAATCCTTCTTATATAACACAGCTGATGGATAGGGATAGATATATATTCGCCAACTGACGTTTCCAGGGGTGAATATTACCAAAATCTTTATTCACATTTAAACATGTGATATAGCTTTTTCCTCCACAGGAAAAAAAAAATCACTGCAAATGTCTGTGACACTTGAAAAATCAAAGTCTTTCAAAGTAATAAAGGCAATGCTCAGAAAATATTACGAACAGTAGCCCTACTACAGTATTTCCTTTAAAGAGACATCTGGGGTGAATTAGGCTGCTGCTCAGGCTGTGGCACTGCTACAGATGTCGAGGTGTAAATGTGTTTTGCAGGGACTGTAGATATGTGATCATGTATAATGCTTTTATTAGGAGCTCAAGCACTATATTTCCAGTAATATGAAGAATGACAGAGAAGAAAAGAAATACCTTCTGAGTTTGAATTACAGCCACATCTAATGAGCTCAGAGGTGTTTTTCACTCAACTTCGGTATTACTTTTCAACTCCTGCAGCTTAAATGAGCCTACTGATCATAACAGTAAATATGGGCTCAAAGAATATCCCAAGAGGTGTCATTAGTAACATATTACATCCTTTTCTAATTTGTACACTTACGAGGTTGCGGGATTTCACAGGACTGATGAAACCTCCAGAATTTCATGTTTCCCTCAGCAGTCTACAATAACCCTTAGTCTGAATGACATGTATTATTTCCTTGTTGAACATGTGATGTAGAGGTTTTAGTAAAAGATTTATTGTAAGGAAAACTAGATGTTTTATTTCCACCCTAATTGAATACATTATTGCTCTGAGTTTAAAAATGCTGCGGTGATATATTACACCTCAACACAACTGTACACATGAAATCTGCAGCAGGAAAGTTTATTGGACTACAAATCAGAATACAGCTGTTGATAGGAGAGCTATATACCTTAAGTTGTAATATGTTACAATAAAGTTTTACTGTGTAAGTCATAGTGGGAAATAAAATNAGATGTTTTATTTCCACCCTAATTGAATACATTATTGCTCTGAGTTTAAAAATGCTGCGGTGATATATTACACCTCAACACAACTGTACACATGAAATCTGCAGCAGGAAAGTTTATTGGACTACAAATCAGAATACAGCTGTTGATAGGAGAGCTATATACCTTAAGTTGTAATATGTTACAATAAAGTTTTACTGTGTAAGTCATAGTGGGAAATAATAAGCAATATTTATTTTTACTGACTGGAATAAAGGCAGGTGCCAGAACTCAAATCCTCTCTGTTGTGTATGGATGATAAAAGGGCCATAGTGGAATCTCCCTGTCACAGTTACACTGGAGATAGTGATAAAGCACCTAATCCCAGTAAGGATTTACTGCGGAACAGCTTCCAGATTTGCCCTGGAATGGAAAGTCTGCCCTAAGCCATGTTTGTTGCTTGCCCAACTATTTGGACACAGTACAGACAAGGTGCAGAGCAGCCAGGGGATATGGAATTCTCTCTTGGTTCAGCCTGTGCCCAGCAGGCAGGACTGCCATGCAGCTCAAGCCAGCGCTGCTGCCTCGGCCTCCCCGTGCCCTCCCCCTGGCCGTTAGGGCCTCAAGAGCCATGGAAATGCATGGATCAGGGGCTTCTCTGCTTTACATCCATTTGGCCTCTTGTAACTCTCTGCAGCTGGATACCTGCAAAAATTGGTGCCAGCTTCCTTCTGCAGCATATACTAGTGCCCTTTTGTGATAAATTCAACAACAGAGATGCTGCATTGCTCTTTCCTGGGACTTTGGGGATGGGAAATAAGATGTCATTAACAGATGATTTCTACAGCAGATCTTTCTTCTAAGGTTTAAGTGATGTCTACATCATTTTACTCTGGGTTGAATTTTTGAATAACATGAAATGTTAACTATCACCCTTTCTCTCCCCTTATATCTCCTATCTAATTTCTTTTTTCCCAAGCATGTCTAAGTAACAGCTGTTCAAATTATAAACAGTCCTGCAGAGTATCAGAAGGTCTGGAACATCACACTGGCAAAGAGAAGCTGGCTCTGTGTGTTATGGCTTTTTGCCTGTTGATCACTCCTCCTGCTTTGTACCTGAGCTACCTCTTTAGTCTCAGTACAGAGAAAGGAGGTGGGGAAAAAAAGCCAAATAAAAATTTTCCAGAGGTCTGCAAAACACCTGGGCCTGATATCTAATATTGTGACAAATATAGAACCATAACAAATTTAAGAACACTAAAGGTAAATTAATCACCCTGTGGAATTTATTATATAAATATATTAATTGGGCTGCAGTCCTACCTGATAGCACTAGGCCTAACTTAAGTTGTGGTCATGAAATGTTTATTCCACGTCATTAACATTTGAGTTCAATGGGGGTCCTAAAAGGAAAGTGATACAGAAATTTTCCAGATAACAATATTTAAGACATTTTAAAGAAAATAGACCACCCTGTTAGCTTTAAGCTTGTTGTCTCTACCAGGACAAGTTCTTTTCTTTTGCCAAAACCATAAGTCCAAGGATTACAACCCCACTAAATATCTACATGTCTACCTTTAGATGTTTGATGAGCCTAAGAGGAACTATTCATCTTTCCAAGCTCGTTTATCCATCAAGTCCTACAAGATGATCCAACTGCTCAGCCTGTCAAAAGTTTGTCAGTCTTCCAATTCTCTTTCCAGTGGCATAAGATTTGCGTTAAAAATAAAGCCCTCAAGCCTTCATTGCACACTTGAAATGCTCTTCCATGATGAAGCAGAAGCCAGAGGGTTATGAATTGCCCTTGTAACTCCCATCTGAGTAGTGCCATCCTACACTCCCTTCCAGTATTTTCACTACAGGCATTACTAGATCCTGCTTTTACTCTGCCAAACCTACATATTGTTAGCTACTGCTGTTCCTATTTTGTTTAAGTTTCTTTTTGTTGTTTGTCCTCTTTCATTGGTTTTTAATATAAAGTAACTTTTCCCTGTACAGAGCGTCTATGTGTGTTTCTCTTGATGCACCAGTTTTCTGAACTAACCTCCATCTATTGTTTTAAACAATTGATCCATGGGCTAAAATGGGAAAACAGAATAATCCCTCATTTAAATGATCAATGGAAAGGAATGACTAGGGGAAAATGTTGATCGCTGCTGCAGCCCTAATCATCCAAAGTGTTAGTGCAATTTAGAGACAGGAGGAGGGGAAGAGATTTACAACATTGGGAACTCCCAGGGAAGGAGGTCTGTAAGGAATGGCTCCCATATGGAACTGGAATGCTTTGTACACCCTGGCTTAGCAATTACATTTACAAGGTGTTGCTAAGTAGCAGTACCCCTGTAAACTCAGCAAACGCTGGAAATGCTGTTACAAAACTAGAGACTTCTTTTATTGCTTCTCACATTTCAATAGGGAGAAAGAGTCATTAGCAGAAGGCTGTTCTTTGTACAGACTTCCCATTTGGAGAGTTGGGAGGTGTATTCTGATAAAAGATCTGTGAGAGGATGCAGAATGGCCCTTTGGCACATGCAGGTTTTTCTGTAGGGAGGACAAAATATGGAGCAAAACAAGTATATTGATCTAAATTAGGAAGTATGTGTCTAAAATGACTGGTCAGTCATTTACTTACACACCCACACGTATATACATATACATATGTACATTTCCCCTTGGAACAAAAACTGCCTTTTAAATTCTTCTCAGTCAACTTTCACTGACAAACTTGCTTGACAGGCATCAGGGACCTGAGGCTAGCTTCAAAGGAAAAAGTAGCCATCACTCATGCTTCATTGGATTTCTATGACAGAATGATCAAATCCTGTAGAACCTGGCATAAGCACATCATTATCAAACCCTGCTTTAGCATTTCTTAACTGATCACGGAGGCTGAGGTCCTTGGTGACTCCTGTTTTCTGACACTGTTTGTAGTTATTTGACCTTTTCTCAGTGGATAATCCACACAAAAAGCCCTAATTACTTCCCCAGCTTTGAGCGGTCCAGCACTGTGAATAATCAATGACACTGATTTAGGTATTGCACAATCAGATGCTTATGGTGTTTAAA
The DNA here is from genome assembly GCA_013398055.1 of Ifrita kowaldi. Taxonomy (NCBI): domain Eukaryota; kingdom Metazoa; phylum Chordata; class Aves; order Passeriformes; family Cinclosomatidae; genus Ifrita; species Ifrita kowaldi. The sequence goes on from VZRS01012193.1 coordinate 21,007, forward strand.
GAACATTTTTCCATTGACCTGCCACAGCCGTAGGACAATACCGAGCGCTGAAGTTGCTGTTGTAATCACAAGCTGGCCAAGTGACCTTGGGGGTCTGAAGTTGATTACTAGGGCCTTGAATTGAACAGATACAATACATTTTTAATGATTCCTTAGTTTTTATTTTCTTAAAGCAGCACTTAGTCACGATGCATCTAGCAAGATACTGACAGAATCTCAGAGCAAGATTTGTCTATAAACATAGCTGAGTATTTTTTTCCTTCTTAGTATCGCCTTATTTTTATTTTGACTGTTAGAAAGCACAGTGACAGGAGGTATTTTGTCTTTTAAAAACAAACAAACAGTTGGGCACTTGAGTATCTCCTGCTTCAAATGTATTCAAGGATGAAACCAGAGCAGGAGAAAAGGAGAACAGAAATTGCCTAGATATTGCTATAGACTACAATGTCCGTGAGAGGAATAGGGTGTGGATTCTTAGAAATTATTCATTCTCTCATTCACTGGGTTCTTCTGCCCTGTTCACATAACAAGAAAATGCAGATCATTATCCTGCGTTATTAGGTTTAAGTCTACCACCTGCTCAGTTGTTTCAGCTTTAAAAACTTTAAAGAGAGAGCAGTCCTATTTTGTTTTGTTTAGAATGAAAGCTTTGCAGAAATTTTTTCTAAGGAACCATTTGCTCAGGTAAAATTTATGATGGAATATCAGATCATTTGGGGGTGGCTGTAAATCACATGAATCTTCCACTAATGAGATAGAAAATATGAAGTGTTTGGTGGGGATAGGCATAAAAAGATTTTTAAAAAGAAATTCTCTTCCCAGTAGAAATTTCAATCAGCCAAGAGAAAATTTTCCTCAGATACATTTTGGGGTTTTTTTAACCAAACCTGTTTGTTTGGAAGGAGTATATTTCAGCAAAAGGCTCAGAGGTTTACTGGAGAACTTTGCAATACTCAGTGTGTTTCTTCAGATAAATCCCAAGCAGTTAGAAGGAAACAGGGATCAGGGGGAGCGTAGTTTGAGGGAAGTCCGTGGGTAGCTCCAGCACCTTTCCTCTCCCAAAGCAGTAAGTTGGTGGGGTCACTGCTAATATGCAAGCCCCTGAAGCAGAAACAGCAGGAAGAAACACTTGTATTGTGGAGTTTTCTGATCTTCCAGGCTTCCTGTCAGGACATGAAGAGGAAGATAAACAGAAGTATATAATAAGAGCAAGGATAGCTTATCAAATAAGAACCATCTGTGTCTCTGCAGTAGGAAAAGATGTCCTTTTCTCTCCTTTGAGGACACTACTGCACTTCTGCCCCCCCTCAAATAAAATGTCTTCGTAAGACACCTGCTTATGTTTGCATCCATCCTGATCAAGCCTAAGCAATGATGTTTTAGGGAGTGGTTGAGGAAGTGCTTATTGTAAAAAGTTCATGTTGTGGAGGTATAATATGGGCACAGCCTGCCTAGAGACCACTTTAGGAGATGCCAGACAAGCAGCATAAATAACATTAGCTGTCCTGAAAAGCTGGAACTCTCCACCTGTGTGGCTCTGCTGCAGATGACCAGGCAAGAGGAACTGCAGGACAAACTTCATCTTCTATCTGAGAGCTCTTTCCTCACTCGAAGGCAGAACAGGAGAGAAAATGCTTACCACAGAAGAGGAAAAACATAGTGCTGTAGCTAGTATGGCTCCTGAAGTGAAAACAGGCGTTGCAGTAAGCTCATAAAGAGGGTGAAACAGTTGTTGGGGCAGCTGTCTTCTGTCCTGCTAATTCACATCTTTCCAGGGTACATTGTAGTCTCCTTAAATATACAAATTACTGTCAGATGTACTTGTCTGATCAGAGACTGCACAATCCAGACAGACGTTGCAGGATGACGGGAGCAGAATTGTGCAATTCATAGACTAAAATATCCTGAAAGGAGATGTAGAAAGTTCTTGTAATAACTTGGCCTTGGAGGTTTATACTGCTCCTAGTGATTTCACTTTGCTTAACCTCTCAAGGAAAACAAACTAACTTTCCAGTGATATTTGCCAGTTAAGTTTGGTAACATTTTTAGAACAAGTTGGTTTTGGACACTGTCTCCAATGAAATGGATACGAACGTGCATGACTGTTTCATTAATATTTTCTACATGAAGAATGTTTAGACTCAAAAAATGTTTGTTTCTGGGGTGTCACAACCTGTACTAAAACTTTTTTTTTCAATTGCCTTGTAGGTGGTCAGCGTGCTAGTTACAAACTGATTCAGTCTGCAGTCAAAATTTTCCCTTTCTTTGGAAAGGATGTCTCTGAAACTAATTATTCTGAGCTGAAATAGTGTGCAGCAGTGCAATCTCTTTTTTCTATGATTGACCAAATCTGTGTGCTGTCAGCCTGCTAGCATATCAGTCGACTTCATTTCACCTCTCATTTGTCACGACATCCCTTTAGATGGTTGTACTGTGGGCAGAAATCAACTGAGCCTCAAATTCCCTGGAGAGGTGCGGCTCTGGATGAAGATTAAGCTGCACTTGCTTTTCAGCAGTTTCTGACCAGGGAGAGTTTGAAAACAGGCTGTTCGCCTCTTTTCTCTGCAGTGACTCCATTTCTTGGTACCATATGGTTATATTTATGAGCTCTGTTGAGTGAGACCTTTAACAGCCTTTAAGTCAAGGATGGTGTCAGTGCCAGAGAAGCAGCAGTTTTCTAGACAAGCAGGAGGGCTGAGCTTGATTTTGGAGAAATGGCATTGTTTCTAAATGCCATTTCCTATCCTTAAAATCTTTTCATTCAAAAACTGCTGAGCCTAATTTTACAAATAGGGGATGATTACTGTAGTTAATGTTGACTAGGTGAACCTTTTCTTAGTTAATATATAGACTTTATAAATGGTCTTTCCTCTGTGCTGGATTCACCAGTATTAAACCAAGATGAGATAAAACTTAATTGAAATAAATATTCCAGCTCCCAGTCTCCTGATAGTTCTTTTCTAAATCAGATAAAAATGTGAATGAGGTACTTAGTCTTATTTCCCCCAAGGTCAGAAATCCTCAAGTATTTTAATTTCTCAACTATTCAAATTGTGGGTAGCCTGCTACCTTCAGTAATTTCCTGAGATGAAAGAAGAATTAGCTTTTTCACAGGCTGCCATGGTGGGTGTTAACATCAGAACAGCTGAGGACCAGGTGGCTGTTCAGCAGACTTCCTTAGGAGGGTGTGGATTTTTAGAAAGTCTGAAAATCAAACAAAACCTTGCTAGTAATAAAAAAGTAAGAACCTCTTTCCAAGCTGTGAGTAGTCTTCTCCATGTAACTTTGTTACTGAGGAAATGATATCTAAATAGCAGGCACTTCATTATCACATTCTCTGCTAGTGCTTAAGAGATAGTCACTGAGTGTTTACACACACTGATACAAGACTGTTGATTCTGCTGAAAAATAGCATGTTAAGTAGTAACTCAGTTGAATAACATATTTTCAATTTATTGATTCCAGTCAAATAAAAGCTATGTGATTCATAGTGGAAATACAAATACAGTGGCACATCTCAGGAATTCACAGGGAGTCAGATCTGAACTCTTACACAGGTTGGTAGTTGCCTCCAGGCTAGATGATGACCCTTCATTCTGTAATAATCCTGGTAACTCATTTACACAATTATTCTTAAAAGGTGACGTAAAAGGTGCTGCTTGGATTTTTCAAAATTTTTGTGCACTTGAACTATACATCAAGACCCTGGCCTGCTGCAGGAGGAAGGGAGTTTGTGCCTCTGCTCACTGACAAAAATCTGATGATAGAACTAGCTTTGTTAGTTTTTAGCAAGAGCAAAGACAAATCTTTCATATACCTCCTTCCCTTTGCACCTCCTGTCCTATGCTTTGTTCTGCTTTGAGCCTTAATGGAGAACAGCACGTGTGTTATGTCTTGTGACACATCTACAACTCCTTCAAAAAAGGCCTTTAAAAAAGCTTTACGCCATTTTATGCCTAATTTACATTTCTAAAAAATGCTTTTGAGTCCTTTCAGAGAATAAATACTTTTTTAAAATGTATGCTTCGTAAATGTAAGGTTAGGAAGTATATGTTTCCTAGATATAATACCCTCATTTTTCTCCTACACATGAAATTTATTGTATCATCAGATCTGACTGAAATTTACAGTAACCCATAATGTTATTTTGATATATTCGATTATTTTTCATTGCATTTTGGAATAGAAAATGTGTTCGTGGCTTTGTCCTATGAATATTTTCACAGGAATTTAATCAATAAAGATTTTAACCAAGAAAGTTTGTAGTTCTTTTTTGACAGTCATCTCCCCAAATGCTTAATCATTTCAGCAAAAATAATTTTTCCTCCAGATAAATTTCCCTTTCAAAGCTCATATAGCTGCTGCTTACTCAGACAAACCAGTCCTGAGAATCATTTCATTTCATGTGCATGAGAATTCATATACATTTTCCCACCATGAATTTAAGTGTAGCCTTTCTGTGAAAGATTATTGTTTATATGCCTTTTTTAAAAAGCAAAATGTACTTAAAAAGCAAGTGCCCTGGGCTTCATTTGTAGTTTAGTTGACGTTGAATTTTTTTAATTTTCTCAGCCAGTTAAAAAAATCCCTTTTTATGTAGACATAGTTTCTACTCTAAAATTAGACAGTGGAATGTTTTAAATAGCATTTATGCTACAATCCAAAGGATAAAATCAAAGGAAAGAAAGCTGTATAGCCTGTCTCAATTCCAGAATATTGTAATAGTTGTTATTAAGGAAATGCATGTAGAAATGGTCCAAACCAGATTGCTTCCTGCCATCAGACAGGCATATCCTTTAGCATGAACAGGACTATTCTGTGAAGATTTTAAATCAGGATAAGACCATGTATTACAGCTGTGATTAAAACAAAAAGATAAACACTCATTACTTGAGAATTTTTATACATATTTAAAACACACATTTTAAATGTTATAATTTGGACTGTTATTTCTGTCTCCATTACTCACATGGGTAGACATTTATTCCACAGGACTCGAAATCAATAGGACCAGCTGTATAATATTTTTGAGTTGGGCTGTTGCCAGGGTGCATATAAATATTTTGTTCTACTCAAAGCTTGGGGAAGGAGACGGAAGTAATAAGGCAATTTTGAGAGGGGTTATTCAGTTTATCAGTGACTCCAATCTCGGAAACTTCCTTTTCATAACCAAAGATGGGAAATTCCTAGCTTTTTATTGGCTGAACTTGCAAAAAATCATAGAGGCGCAGTCAGGTTGCAATGCCACTTCACAAGCTGGCTTTGAGGAAAGGGGAACAAAGAAAGAGCTGTCTGTGAGGTGCTGTATACCTTCAAACATGTGCTCTGAGTTCTATTCATTTTCTAATTATGGCTTTTCATTTGAGAATTTCTTTAAAGTGTATCAATAAAAATATGTCTCAAGAAAAACGGTGCAGGCTTAATCTAAGACGGTGTTGTTCCTTGCAATGTCTGCTTTGCCTTGAGCCAGGTTTGCTCTGCTGTTTTTGTTTTTATTTGCTATGGTCAATATTTACATAATACTCCAGGACATGCCATTTCTTTCAAAGATGTAGAGATTTAAAATAGCGAATTTGCTCTGAAGCTTAAACTAGATTTGGGCTTAGGTTAGGGATATTCTTCAGTAAACCAACACATGACCAAAAAGAGAAGCTGAGGAAGGTGGGCATGACCTACTGGCAAGGGGAGAACAGTGCATGGCTTTTAGGATAAGTGGTGGGATCACTCTGTGTGGCTGGTTGTCACCTGTGGTGCGCCGATCCCAGGTTGTTGCTAGCCTGTCCATGAAGAGCAGCTAAAAGAAGCAGATCATGTTCTCCATCTGCTTTCTTACTAGTCAGGCCCTCATCTGCCTGTCCTTCCTTCTGCTCTGAGCTTCCCAACTAATTCATCCTAGTCTGAAAGATGGATAAAGATGTCAAATATATTAAATTCTTGAGGTAATCCTGGAAATTATCAGTCATATAAAGGAGGAAACCACTATAACTGCATCTGCATGAGGAAGGGTCACGCTGAGCACTTGCTGGACCAGTCAGACACCAGGCTGTGCAACAGGAGGCCTCATCTGTCCTGTGAGGAATTTCGTTTATCCACGTGATGGGGTCTCATGGCTTGCCTTCATAAAAAACATTCATGGGCCCTTGCCAAGGGCATGCTTATCTTCTGCCTTGATGCTCTCAAATCACTGCCTCATGCTGTATTTGGCTTGCAGCTTACTTCTGCCCAGCCATATTGCGTGGATTCCCGTTAGTTTGTGTGGACAACGTGCACTTCACCAAAGACAGCTGCAAAACTAGCCAGGGAACTGATACTCTCTCTCTTTCACCTGTTAAATTATGCAGCTAAATCAGCAGTGCCAGTGCCTCCTGGATTGCTCTTCCATCATCTCATACCTAATATTCAGTCTTTGCTTGCTCAACAGTACGTGCCAAACACGTATCGTATTCTTGCATATATCAGAATTGTTCATTTCTTTCAAGATCTTTTTTATCATGTTGTATTAGTAGAAGAACAGGTATTCACATTAGTAGAGTTGAGAAAACTGATTTTACAGTCTGCATGCTGAATGGAAATATTGCATCACCCAAAAGTACTCTCAGTTTTCACTGTGAAGTTACATCCTTTACCCTTAAAAAACAAGAATCAACTTCGTATAATGAAGATGTTTCATTCAGATACCGGGTCCAGGGGAGAGAGGTTTAGACCTTCTCTTTCCTGGAAAAATTAAAACATTCTTGAACAACAGATAAAATGTTTTAACTGTTCTGGGAAAAGAAAAAATCATTAAACTTGGCATGGGTTTGTCCATGTTTTCAGCTGAACCGAAGCTGCTTTTTGTCGTGAACAAACATTTTCTTTGCAAATTTGAACCAGTTGTATCCAGATCTTCATACTATATGAGCACAGGGCCTTGACAGCATGGTACAGCTAGCCAAACCACTTGCTGTCATTATTGGAATGATAGCACATGGGAGCTCAACCCTGGTGGTAAGTTTGCGAAGGAAGGAGTGGTGCCCCAATGCACCAGAGCCTGGATATCTCTCCTAGCCAGCCATGGGGAGGTCTCAGATAAGCCTGTCATCCTGACAGGGCAAATCAGTGCTGAAAAGGCTTTGCACTCCGTGGGGCTCAGTCTGCTTGATAGGACAGAGCCACCTCCTGATAAGCAGAAGTGCTCTGCTCCCTTTGACTCCCCCAGGCTGTTTTGTGTCTCACGGCCTTGGGGTGGGCCACCGGCAGGCCTGATCACACAATGGTGCCCGTTCTGGCAATATTTTATATTGGAGTGGCTAGGCTGACGTGCTCCTTGCCACTGATGCAGGAGGAGCGCTGTAGTACATTCACTTAATTGATGTCAGTAATTCATATCAAAATTAAGCACTTTTGTCATAATAAAACTACGCCTCTGTTGGCATGGGAAGGAGAGGGGGACAGTACCATATTTTCAGTAGCAATTTGGTTCAAGTGACACATTTTCTGTGTGGCCAAAACGCTCTGTTCAATGCCAATACGCTACTCCTACTCAGTTCACACTCAAGGTTATGCCTGTTTAACTGGAAAGGCAGATGTTAAAACTGTGTCTTAATGTCTGCATCCTGTTAAGCATCTCAGGAAGCAGTAGTAATTAAACCACAAGTTTGAAAGGTTTGATTGCATGATTTCAATAGAGAACATGGATTTTTAATCCTGTCTGTAAACACGAGAGTAGTGAAAGATGCAGACTTCTGCACATCATCTGTTTAATGTTTGCCTATATTAAGAATACTTTACATGTCTTGAAGTGGGGTACATTCAACTTCAAAAGGGCCTGATTAAGGTGATCGCTTTGACTTTTTTCTCAAACCGTTATCATGATTGTGAATTATTTTCTAGGGTTTTGAACAGAAGTATTCCCAAAGGAAAGACAAATTAGTTGATGATGCTGCAAGAGACGCTTTGCAGTCCTCTTTTGAAGTTCCTAATGATGTGAGCTTCTCAGTGTTTCAGTCCTGGCTGCTCTCCACCCCATTCATTTAAAAGTTATGTGGATTGAAAATTATCCGTAGGCTTTTCTTCCTTTGTGCTTGCTCCCAAGATCTGTGACCAGATGCAAACATGATGATGTGCCTGTGCATGCCACTGTTGCTAAAGTGTAAGCAAAGCAAGAGAAAAGGCTGATTTAGAAAATAAACCCAAGGTGCTTGATGAGTGAAATGTCAAGTAGATTCATGTCTGGCAAAGGACTCTTCCTTGTCCATCATCATCCAATCAATGACACTTGAACCTGGGTTGACCAGGTCACCACACCACCTCTGCTGAAAGCAGGGGGAAATTTATAGGTCACCTTTTTGAATGACAATTAGTACAAGAAGATATGGTAATCCTGCTGCCTTTCAAAGCATTATTGTTTTACCATGCAAAAGTCTCAGTGTAGGATGCACAGCAGTACCTGCTCTCTGTGTTCTTTACATGAGGAGGAACAAAAGACCTTTAGGAAACTGTCTCCCTAGTGGCTCTTGTCTGATTAGAAAGTCCTCAGGGGATTAGCAGTATGAATTTCACAGCTTGTCCCCCCCACTCCCTCCCACCCCTCTGCATTAAGGTTAGAAGGATGTGCTTAGATCAAATCAGAAGGAGATTAAAGGAAAAGAAACCCCAGAGCAATTCTCCTTTGCATTTGAATGAATATTTGTAGTCAATAGTCATTTACCATTGCTTTTAAAATATCCTTGAGTTTCAGTGAAACAAAGTTCAAATACTGCCATAAGACAGTAATATCTTATGCTTCCATTTTAGATTGGTTATATCATTTACAGTTAATTTGTTATACTTGTACATATTTGCTGTTGTATGTAATCCTTCAATTTGCTCAGGAGATTTCATCAAGTCCCCAAGAAGATCAAAAGCTTTAAAGGTTTTGTTTGCATTTCCATGGAAGACCTACTACTTTCTTGCTGCAGAATGGCCTAGAGAGCATTCTTTAAACCCATGTTAACTGCCAACAGACAGAGCCTGCAGGGGACATCTTTGAGGTGAGCACGATCAAACAGAAATAAATTTTAACCTTTTGTAGAACAAAGTGAGGGAAAAAGTCCAATTTCATATGAAACCCTCTCTACATTGCCCGTGAAACCTATTTCACTAAAGACGGTCTCTAAAGGAGCAAATGATGCAGATGGGTTTCCTTAGCAAGGACTTGTAAAGGATCTTTTAAATAGCACAATGTGGTGCTAAAAGGAGAAAGATAGGAAAATGCTGTTCTAAGGTGTACTTGTTTATATCTGAATCTGTTACCAAATTGGTGTAATACCAGCTGGTCTACTATCTCTGCTCTACCATCATCGTGCTAAGTAATACCGTAAGTCAAACCACTGGTTCTTCACAAAGGGAAAAATAAATCCCACCTAATGCAAGCAGGGAGAGTCATGGCTGCAGGACTGATATTCAAGTGAAACTACTCTAGATTCGTTTTTGCTCTCCTTTACAGATGAATAATGTTATTTCTTCTGCTAGATACAAATGAAAACCAAACTTTACCCAGCACGCTTTAGAACTTAAACAACCAGATGGTGAAAAGGTAAAATGGAAGTGTAGATAATGGGGCAGAAGGTGCTCTGAGAGTGGATTTGGTTTTTGAGAGTGCTTGGCTTTCCGTGTAGGCACCTGGTAAATGTGGCATTTTTCCCTGGGAACTGCTCAGTTGGAAGCACTGTGGCAGATCCAGGCTCCCTCCCTCTCTTTGTGTATTTTGTTATGGGAGAAATCCATGATTAAAGGAAACCTGTGGCAACAATGCATGCAAATAGAAAGCCATTGTTCACTGCAGCCTTCCTAACTGGGATGTGTGAAGTCAGTGGGTTAAGTGCTTCACCCTACCCCGGGGCTGAGCATGTAGCCCAATGCTAAAAGCAAAAGTAAAGCAATGGTGTGGGGAGTGTTTAAAACAGAAGCTCACATGTGGCACTGTGTCTGTGGCTGACCAGAGGAAGCTTCAGACATCTGAGGGACTTGGGAATTTGAAAGGTCCCTTTTTCTCCCACAGCTACCATGGAGACTGGCATGGCTCCCTAACTTGGTGTATAGTTGCACATTTTCCCTGCCAGGACAGCCAACTGAAGAGCTTTCTGCAGCATCTTTCTCCCTCTCCTCTCCCTCCCAGAGGTCACTGGTCTCCCGGTGATGCTGGTTTAGCAGTTTTTGATACTGTGTCCTAAAGTGGGTCATTGCAGTGACTGAAGGAGCTTTCTGTTCTCTCTGATTTTCTTTGTTAATAGTGCTTTTGGAGGTATTGAATCTAAAACAACTCACCGATTGACCATACAGCAAAATTGCACTAATGGCTGCCCTTAAGCAACCGCTGCAGTGATGAACAGAGAGACGAAGGAGAAAATTATCAACGAGACTGGAACCCTTCAAACCGCCTTTGCTGCCACAGAAAAATGCTCCCCTTTCACATTCCTAAACCTAGCGCTCGCCTTTAACCGCAGCTCTGCCTCGAACAGACATCTGCCTACGAATAACACCAGCAATATGGCTTCCAGCGGGTGTTCAAGTCAGATAGGAAGCACGGCCCAGCAAACAAGTGCAATCAATGCAGATTAATGATGCCTGCTTTCATTCATGTCTAGGTATTTCATTGATGTAGCTGATAGCCAATCTTTCTTGCTTTTATTTATGCAAGCCACATTTATTTGGTTAGCTTTTGGTTGATTGATTTTGTACTTCTGCTTGTTTGGGTTTTGTTAGGTTTATTTCATTTCATGACAATATAGCTGATTTATTTCTGACAACAGTAGCAATTTAATGCAAAACACTATTGAAAGCTTCATATAACTTATGTTTTTAATTTCTGCAAATACCACCTAGATGCTGTAGGGAAAGACACTATATAAATCTTAAAGTTAAATAAATATTTACTGTACAAGTGACTTGTGTTAATGAATATCGCAGAAGAAGCACAGCACATAGATTCACCAGGAAACAACTGCAGAGAATAAAACATCTTCCTTGGGTGAGGGCAGATTTGACACACGTTCAGACTCCCCATGGTTTTATTTGCTCTGTTAGGCCCAGCTGCACGGTGGTGCTCACTGGCATTGTGTATGGGTGATGGCAGGACAGCCTTCACCAAAGGGTGATCAGCATGAAGGGTCGAGTTCACACCTTAGAAGGAGACATACATAAAATGGCATGGAAGGAAACAGTGGGTAAAGCTCTCTCAGCAAAAACAGTACAAAGACAAGCAGTAAAAAAAAAAAAGGTTGAAATAGAAGACCAAATATGCAGATCTTCTTTCCACCATGAATGTTCCTGTTCACCTGTCTGTTGTCTGCAGTTTTGTACCTCTTTCTGCAGTGCAGTATCTTAAAACCTTCCAGAATTCAAGAAGAAATCTGATTGATGTATCTCTTCTTTTGTCTTCATCACAAGAATGAAAAAAAATGTCCAAGCTGCTGGGTCTTGTTTTCATAGGTCTTGTTTCATAACTTATAGCCTGTGTGGCCAGTACCATGAAAAAACCCATTGTCCCACTCTCTTTATTTTAATCCTTTGTGAGCTTTTTGTTGCATGGTTTTATTTTCTCTGTCATTCAATTTCTTGATCTACTAACAGCAATACACCTGACTTTATGCAAATGATCATTATTTTGAATTTTATTGCTCCACTTTATATCCCCTCAATTTATCTGAATTTCTTCACTTCCTTGGTACATCCTTCCCCCTAATTTAAGAGATGAATAAAATGTGAACTCTATGGTTCCTTGCTGGGCCCTTTCATGTGCTTTGAACTTTGAACAACAAGCAACAGAAACTGAGGCAGTTTTGTTACCTGCACCATTCTTATACATGTCCCCCTGGTGGTTTTTTTGGTTGGTTGAGATTTTTTTGCTATGCTTGCAGGTGAAGCAGGGTAACTAAATAATTTTGAATTAATCACTATAGTTTGGAGTCATCTCATGGTCAGTAGAATTGTACAGTTCATTATTTAGTCTGGCAACACTCAGAAATGAGATTTCTTTTTTTTTAAATTGTACATGAAAGACTCAAAATGAAAGATCATTCAATAACAATACAGGTTGTAAGGTGCAAGGATTTTCATCTTTGAGAGCATTTCATGGGGTCTGTATTCCAAGATCTTGCATTTCTGTTGTTAATTTAGTGGAACAAACAATGATAAAGTATTTGTGAAGTCAGAGGGAGTCTAATCAGCAGGAGTAGTTCAAAGTATTCCCTGCCACTGTCTCAGACTGGAAGCTGGCTGTTGGGTGGGTGGTGAAATATCCCTTGGATAGAATTCAGCCTGTATCTGCATCTTTGATGTAGAACTTTTATGACTCCTGTGATGCTGAGTAAGAAGCTCGATTTGCATTCCAAGGCACTCAGCCCTGCTGCTGCTATCTCGAGTAGGAGTTCAAGCCCCATTGAAGGAATCTCACTTAACATCGGTGTGAGCTTTAACATGCATTCCTTTTTCCTGTTGACCTCCTCTTGGGGGTTAAAGTTGAGTAGCTGAACTTTAGCTGCTGCCTAGATATGTGCTGAGTGTTTGATACATATTGTCATCGTAGGTCCATAAGGAACAGTTACGTGCATTGTCTCTGAGTATTTTTACACATGTTTTCTGATAAGTTTTTGAGGATGCAAACACTTTTCAAAGCTCCTTTACCAGATACTAGTTGTAAAGGGTAAGTAATACTTGAAGCAAAGCTGAAGAACCATTTCCTGAAACTTTAGGAAGCACAAGTACCCCTTACATCTTTGCCTTTTAAAAGTCAGGCTTCACTATTATGATTTATAATTTTAAGCTATATAACACATTTTTAAATGTATCTTTTGCGCTATTTTGATTACAATGGCTAGATCAAAGGAATTTTCCACTCCTTCAGATGTGTCAGTCCTGAGAATGACTCAGTATTAGTCCAAAACCCAATTTACTACTAAAGACTCGAGCTAGTCAATTAACTCCAGCAGTAGCACCCTGCAGCCCTGACCAGCACAGGTTATGTTGTTCTACAAACACATAGTGACATCCAGGCTTGAAGCATTTTCAGCTATATTGACAAAATGTACAAAAGGACTGGGACACACAGAGCACCACAAATAATACTAGGTATAAAATTCATATCAGGTGAAAGCTCCTTATTAAGTGTGGTGAGAAAGAATATTCTGTGGGTGACAGAGGCAGAAAGAAAGGAAATAAGAAGATATTACTTTGCTACAGCTATGTCCCACTTAGGACCAGGCATTAAGGGGATGAATCATTACTGTCTACTATATCCCAGGTAGTCAGCCTCCCTGGTAAATCATAAGTGAAGCAATAACACCTTGTATTAGAACTGTTACACAAATTTAAAGACTTGATTAAATAATAAGAGAAATCTTGGGAAAGCCAGGCCAAATTTCCTGAAAAGCAGTAAGAACTCAATGAAAGTCCCAGAAGGGGAAACCAGCACAGCAACCTGTTAAATTAGCTACCTTGATAGCCGACCTCTTAACATTTATCACCTACAGTTCTGCCCACAGTTACTGAAGTTACTAGTTACTACTACTGTCTTCTTCTTCCAGGTCAGCTGAATCTTGGATGTTGGGAAGGGCCAGTTGCTGATGCTGCTTCTCCAAACTCTTGCCCTGGGAGCAAAAGAGGAGAGCAGAGAGAGGAATTGTCTGTATCAGAACAACTGAGAAAGTAGAAATATCATGACCAATAGATGGAAAGGAAGATGCAGGAAATCTCAGTGCATTTTGAAAGCAGATAAAAGAGGGGCAAACTGGGGAGAGAGAGAGAGAACAAGCAGCCATGCTCTCAAGTGTGGCCACACCCATCAGTAAAGCTCTCAGCAGAAAGATGAAATACCACAGAGAGGGCCTGTTCATCTGAGCACTACAAAGAGATCCAGGCTCTGTCTGGAAGAAATTTATGCCTGTAGTGATATAAGGTTAGCCCACCACTGAATGTCTCCCAGCACTGAATTAACGCAGTTGGGTTTTTCTAGGTGTGCAGCAATTGCGCTTGAAGTGCTGTGTTTGATTTGAACCATTGCTGCTTATACGTGGGGGAAAAAACATATTGTGTTGAGTGGGAGAGTGCATATAAACCTGAAAGGAAGTGGAACTTCCCTTAATGTTATTCTCCCTTCTGCCAAGAAGCTATGCTGTAGGAGATACAGCATTTTCTTGAATTGCTGAGCTTCCTGCCTCCTTCCTGAGACAGATCCCTTCTCATTTAGACTAGTTTTCCACTGGTCTGACTTAAATGGCTTCAACAGTTGTGCTATAGTGGCACTGTGTAAGAGCAGAGAATTTAGCTCACTGACCTCAGTATCTGGTGAAATCACTTAGCTCTTTTCATGCAGTGTCCATTATAAGGAAGAGCTGGAGTATCAGGGGAGGGTGAGTTTGTGGGTTTTTTTCCTGCCAAGACCCTTCCTCTGCCCATGCCTTGGATGTAATAAATTTATTCATGGCAATGGAATGTTACGTACGAAATCTAGTGAGCCTGTCTTTTGCTTCTGATTGGTTAAATAAAACATGTAGCTAAGGAGAGACTAGAAATGGGGTTGGAGTATCAGCTCTTTATTTTCCAGACTTAAGCCTGAATTCATTATGATTTGTGCAATTCTATTTCTTACCCTTGTCCCCATACAAGGGAAAAAAACTCTGACCCCATACAGCCTATGGCAAGACAGTCATTAATTTCACTGCTAATGGTTTCTTCTTTTGTTTCTAATTACTAGTCAAACATCCGATGGAAATAATTTTTTTAATTCTTTCTTCTTATACCTTTAGATACACACATATTGTCTTAACCCTCATCACTTAACATAGCACAGTAGAAGAAGTTAGGTAAATGTGAAAATGTAATTTTTGAGCTTACAAACAAAACAAGACTGGTAAGCAGAAATGCAAGTGTTAGTTCAGTTTTCCTTCCTGGTATTTACAGAGAGCTATGACTTCACCCAGCTTAAAAACACAGACACAAAAAGAAATCTAGGAGATATACTATGAATATGTTAACATCGAATAACAATGGTGGAAGTGGGTCTTCTCCTTTGAATTTCAGGTGGATGATGGATGATGCTCGTACTGTATTTCCAAGTTAATTTTAAAAGACCTTCTGGTCTTTGAAATGAGAAACTACATATATTGCTTGTAGTTTTGATCATTAAAGGCTTATATTGTAGAGTCTTATTCTTTCCTCTTGCCTGTAAAAGAGCTTTTCCAAGCTAGACACTGAAGACCTCAACATATCTAGAAAGATATGGCAGCTTTTATGCTAAAAGAGGTATAAATCTTTCAACTCTGAGCACGTTTGTTTATTCATGTCCAGCTGTAGCCATTTTGCTTCAAATTTATCGATACAACTCAGCTAAGTTACTCATTTATTACCTTTGGCAATCAAAAACACAGTAAAATCAATTTGTAAGGTCATCCATCTGTGATTCTCACTGTTGCAAAGTTTTTGTGAGATTGTTGCCATTCTTCTGCTGTCCACTTCTGTTGTGATGGTAACTATAAACCAAAATTATGTTACGCCTGGACAAAGAATATAGAACAATAGGACTTCAGATCATTAAAGATCGTATATACACCACAATATTCTAAATAATACTTTCAGATTTGTGTTTTTACTGACAAATGAGACTTTACAGCTACTTATGCCAGAATTTTGAAAGGCCTTTCTAAAATCTAAACACCTCTATCTTTCTTAAAACTCAACCTGAATTTGCTTACTGTTAATCTAATTGCTACACCTCATTGCCTTCTATTCAACCTCTTCAATTTTTTCAACAAATACCTGTATGTAATAAAAACAGATCTTGTTTTAGTAACCTTGTGTAGACACTTTAGAAGTAGTCCAAAATCTCCAGAGGCCAGTGGACAAGAGAATAACACCCACTTGCCTAATACAGCCTTTTCCAAACAGTGTAAGGTTCACAGATCTTCTAGACTGTGAGTACGCTAGTTTAGTCTTGGGTATAGATAATCATGAAACTGTTGACTTTCATAGAGCTACATGTAATTTTATTTGTGGCCAATATGATTTCATGCCTTTGACTGAAATTGTGCATGCAAATGCAACTGCAGCATCTTTTTAATTACGTGGTAGGTATATCAATCAGGTTGGCTTTGGCACGGACTACAAAGGCTCTTAAAGTGCAACAAATATACCCATAACCCAAGAGAAAACCCTTCTAAAATCTCATACAAAATACAACCCTGAGTAGTAATAGCTTGAGAAAGGATTAGAAGAGTAAAATGGAGTGACCATGGTTTGTCACCTCAGTGCAGTCCTAAGGACACCTGCAAATTCTGCACATGCTTTCTGGTAGCTTCAGGCAGCCATTGCAAAAACATCTGTACCAATCGGTGTTCCTGAGACAACAGTCAGGGAACAAGACCATAGCAGGGACTGTGTAACAATTTGTCAGTAACACAAACAGATATCCAGGGCTGGGAACGCACTCAGCAGTGTTTACACAACTAGCAATACATCATCTTTAAAAGCTCACCCAGAGCTAAAGCAAGACAATTCCAATAGGAATTTAGTATTGTCCAGCGAGGTGCTACATTACTGAGTTCTAGTTTGAGGTTCATTGGAGAAGCGAGTTTTCTTTGCTTGCTGTCCACTTTAAGATGTTATTAAATCTACCTATGTTATTTAGTCTACATATTCAACCCATACAAGCACAATTTCTATCCATAATAAAAACTTGTATATCATGTAAAAGAATTTCAAACTGAGAGGCTTTAACTTTCACAGCATTTCTTTGAAAGTATTTTATAGACTGGGATTATTTTAGTATCTAATTTTTCTTAACATCTATTTAGTCATTTTATAGGGCTGCTTGCCTCAATTAATACCATTTTTTTATTATTGATTAAGGTAATTGTGAATCCATCAACAGAGGACAGACTGTACAGCTATGCCCTAAAGGAAAGCTTTAAAATAGTGGGATTATATTATGCAAATAATTCAAAAATATTTTTAAGCAAGCATTACTTCAGCATTTAGATATTGGCTAAAGCAGCTTTAATATGCAAGACAGGATGTTAGGTGCTTAGCTGATCCAAATGCCAGTCTATAGATTTGAAAGACTAAAGATCACATCACTGGGAGGTTGACAGAAGTGACACTTTGCAAAGTGCCAATGATTTATGCCAATGTCTTGCTTGATGATACTGTTATAGACAGCACTGTCATTACAAAGTCCCTAACGACTTCAGTCTACATTTATGGTGCACAAATTATAGGTGAGCCCAAAGATCGAAACCTTCCTGACTTTTAGATTTCAATGACCAAGTAATTCTCACTAGGTTCGCTTCTTGTATGTTGCCTGATACTTTACACTCCCTTTTTTGTTTCTGCATCGTAATTAGATCGCAGTAACAAGGGCAAAATATATGTTCATTCTATGTTACCAAGCCTTTTTTGGCCGTATCTGGCAAACACCATACAAAACACATTAAAAACTTTATACTCCAACAGAGAGTCATAACACAGCTCTGGCTTTTTCATCAACAGAAATGCTGCAGCCAGCTCTGCAAGGTATCACATACCTCATGCAAGCTGCTTGGGTTCTCTGGTTCCCAGTTATGTCCCCAGTGCTGGGGAAAAGGCGTGCTCCAGGTCATGAAAACTACACTTCCTTCTCTTGGTATCTCTTGTTTTGGATGCTAGAGTAAGCTTTCCATGCTGTTATAGCCTGACCACCTACGATCCTGTGATGTGTATGATGTTCTGAATTTGTACATTTAAAACACTCTTCCCATGCAACATTATTCCCCCTTTAATCAGGACTGAAATGATTGCTGATACTGAAGCAAATGACAATGTTTGGGTGGTTTATTCTCTTCTGTAATTCAGTTACCTTAACAAGAAGGAAATCAGGGACTTGACTTCATGAGGCATTAAGGTAGATAACACTGACAGTATCAGAGGATATAATTTTAAACCAAGAGAAAAAGTAGTATCTCATACCTATTTAAAATGCTTCTTCTCTAACACACTGACAAAGCCTGCCACAAGGAGAGAAGGAACATTTAGGACTTTCGATAGGTCTAGACATGGTGGGATGGTAGGACATGGAGGGAAGCTGCAGAAGCCGAAAGTTACAGCTGGGTAAACCATAACATTTCACACCTCCTAAAGTCCTCTCTGTTACTACAAATCAGAGATATAATCTTCCTGAGGAAATCAACATTTTAAAACATTGAATGAAATCCTGCAGGTTATTTTAAAGTAAGTCAAGGAACCTACTTCATTGTCTAAGAGCTGCCTAAGTGCTGAACCAGAACACATGTCCTACTGTAGAAGCCATTTAGTCTGGACATGCTAGAAAGCATCTAATTTCTTTGGTCTTGTGGTTTGCTTTGTAACCACAAATCCTTCAGAAAAATTACAGCTTCATATTACACAGCAGGATATATTCATGTCTGAGCTAGAAGTTCCTTCAATTTCTGTCCCACTGTAATTCCCTGCTGGCTCTGAGGACAGAAACGTAACACACAAAACCAGACAAGCAAACAAACAAATGATGAATGTCTAGGTAGAAACAATGTCCTTGTCAGAGAATTTTTGTGGTGCAGCTGGCAATATTCTGCAAATTGTTCACTCCAACAACATGTCATTCCTAAGTTAGATTAGAGCTTAGCCAGAAAGTTATCTGTCCAAAAACATATTTTCTTGACTGGCCTGAATAAAGCTTCTATGCATCCAGCTTATTACTATCCATAGTAATGTTAAATAGGGAATGATATGTCTGTTTCATCTGCAGGAGAAATGGGTTCCATAGAAGAAGCAGTACAAAATCAAGTGCACTGGCATCTTCAGATACTCTTCAGGAAAGATAGATGAAAAATTTTCGGTTGGTCAGGGAAAGATGATCATCAATATATTAAGACTGATCTGGCAGGCCCTGTGAAACAAGTAACTTCAAAAATGCTTTGATTCAACAACCATCCTTTATACCAAGCTCTTCACTTTTGAAAGGAGTCTCAAACAGTGTGTTTTGAGAATGCTGCGTTAATATAGCTAATCACATCATTTATATGAAAATAAATACAAAAAATGTTAAGTAGCTATTCTTGTTAGTAAATATGTATCAGTTTAATGCTGCTATTTAGTAAGAGGAACGAGTAGTCACAGCATCAACAGTTTGTATTTTTTAAAATTTTTCGAAAATATAAAGTCACCATTTTAAGTTCTTCTTTCTCATATTCTGGTAACTTCATAAAAGGAAGTTCTAGGCAGTTAAGTTAATCTTTGCAAGACTAAAAGCTTAAAAGAAGGCTGAAAAGACCATTGAAGGTCAGAATTTACATATTGATCAAACTGTAAGTTTATACTCTTGTAAACATGTAATTAACTTTGCTGTTATTGAATTTTTGTTCACAACCAATTTTATTAGTCATAGTTTCACCAGTAATTCCTCTGGACTGAAGCATGAGTGACAGACATCCATAATAAGGTAAAGTGCATACTAAGATGTTGTGTTTAAAAATAGATATAAATCACCTGAAGGACCGGTTATTTTGAAGAAAATAGCCTTCATAATAACACAGCTCTTGGCAATAAAAATGAAGCCATCTTCTGAGAATTATTGATCAGAAATTGAAATAAAGACTTGCATAAAAGTTATATTTCAAAGTTCCAAACCACTGAACCTTTTGCAATGTAATTTAATTTTGTAAGTTAAGAGTCATACATTCATCAATAAAGCAGCTGAACCCTTTTTTTAACCCTTGTTTTGCTGACCACCAAATAGCTAGAAGCTGGTAAAACAAGTATCTGGGACATTCAGCCTCAAGTGTATCGAAGAGATGATTCCTGTCCAGGCAGCAAGCAAGAGCACGTGGGTGAATACATGTTGCTACATGTAAGAATTGGTCTAGAACAATTGATGAACAACCTGGGAACTGTTCTAATTTATGTATCAGCAGCAGAAATTATCATTTATATTCCTGCTTGATGAGCAAATGCAAGATTTGCTCCCTGAGGTGTGAAGAGTATACACAGGAACCAACCATGTCCTCTCAAAGGGCTATTACTTTGCATCCAGTCCCCAAAATTGCACCACAGCCAGGAACATTATATATAAATGAAGATCTCACGTTCTTGACAATAAGGGATAGTAACAATATTCAATCATATGCCACTGATCTCAGTGGTCCTTTCACCTTTGGATGAAGGAAAAACAGAGGCCAAGGTCCTTTCCAGTTTCTCTCTGCACTCACAGGCCTCTGCACTACTGAGGTTTGTGTTTTGTGTTCCTGCTGGCAAACATAATGAAACCACATCCTCAATGAACCTGCATCCTTCTTATGCTATCTTTTCTGTCCTTTTTAGCTGTCTATCTGGGCAGCCAGGAGCAGTAGGTTCTTCCTTCTTGGAGACTAATGAAGCCTTTTAAATACCAGAAAAGCTGAACTTGGGCTTTGCTGCAGACTTGCATGCCAGGAACTCACATGCAAATGGACTGGCACTGCTAAGAACAGAAATCCCACACAGCCTACAGTCACATCTGACTCTGATGCCTTTTCCACTTACTTCACCAAGTAAAAAGACCTGCATACAAGGAAAAATTTCAGGAGTCTGCACATCTGCTCTCATGTCTAAAAAAAATGTAAAACAAAGCTAGATTCAGACCTGAACTCTTTAATTTATGATACCTTCCAATAAAGCGTGTCTTAACACGAAAAAATGTTGAAAATTTTAGGATTATTTTTAGCATTTCAGGAATGACTATCACCAGTCTCAACAGACTGATGTGCCTTCAATACATATTACCCTCAGCCATCATCTCCATGTCAATATAGCCATCAGCAATGAAGGCTTCACTCTGAGAAGGGAATTCCTGACTTCACTTGTTATAGCAAGACCCAGAAGCACAATATCATACAACACTCTGGAAAAAAATGACAGGATCATTGACAGTATAAGCAGAGAAATGTTATGTCTAGTGGCAAAATGTAGCTGGTTGAAATGTGTTTTATTTCTGTTGAAGTTTATGCTCCAAGAGAGTGTGCCATTGGATACATGTCTACTGAAAAAAACAATAAAAACATTGTGGCTATGGTTAGGCAAAGCTAGCCAGAAATGGCAATATTGCTCAGCATTCTTCTGGCTGCATGCTCTCTAGATGCAGAGAGGCAGTGTGTTTAGTTAGACTTCAGTCCCAAGATAAGAGCTGTTTGCTTGTGGCTTCAGTGGTGGCAGCGCCAGAAGGCTTCTTGTTGTTTTAGCATTTGGTTTGAACAAATTGCTCTGTCCATAAGCCACTGTCAATAAATCTCTTACTTATTTTCTTTACTGCAGAGAAAATGTGGTATCAGGTTACATCAAATACCATGTTTACCAACCATCACATCTAAAATCACTGTATTTTGTTACAGTCTCAGGCTAAAACCTTTTATTTAAACTTCCCCATACCTAAACACATTAAGTAAGCCAACAAAATGAGAAGGTGTGGTAGAGCGGACAGTCAAGAATGCCTCTTTTCTACATGTCTGAGCTCCATCTCATCATCTTTCAGAAGTTAATCAGTATGATAGCTGTGAAAATTAAGTGACTGCCCCAGCTATTACTCTGAACAAACCCCTGGTAAAAAACAGGCTCCTGATGCAACATATATTTACTCTCCCAAAATGACCTACCAGCCTGGAGCTGTGTCAACCAGTTTTCTTAATTGCATGCTAGCTGTAAACATTGTATTAGTTATAACTAAAAGGTGGTTAAAATCATTTAGTAGCTATTGTACATTTCATAACTCATCCTGTAACTCTGAAGTACCAAGAAATTGAAATTCAGAGCACAGTGTAAGATGACCTTTTGTATGCAAGTTAATCAATTTTATACTCCTTAGAATTTGACCCACTGAATATAAAAGAGTCCGAGCTGTCAAAAAGAGAAAGCTATATTAAAAAAAAAAAAATTGGGGGGGGGCATCTCAGCTATGCTTGCAAATAGACAAACAGGTAGTTCATGAAGTGTCTGTGAGGCTCTAGCACAGAACTTCCTCCCTTCCAGAAGCTCTCAGGCAGTACTTAGTGCCAGCTCATGATGAGAGAGTGCTCCACAGGTGAAGAGTGGGACCCAGTCTAAAAAGCTCTTCTGACCCCCTGCAGGAGAGGGAGGGAAGGCAGTGGAGGCAGCTGGTGGCAGACTGGCATCCAGGAAGGAGCTAGAGCTAGCCCAGCAAAAACCTTAAGTTTTCTTGAGTGAGGCTTGGGTGCGTAAATTAACGAACTGCTGTAATTAATTCCCTGCTTCATGTTATTTAACTCATGATCTCCTCAGTGTTACACTCTGCACTCGGGGGTTGCTGGAAGGGATCAGGCCTTTCACCTGCCTGGTGGACTCTGCAACACTGTTAAAAATGCCTTGCAAGGAACTTACCCAGTATTTATGCCTCCAGCACAAGTCATATGCACAGGGTTGTGCCGTGTTTTCTAAGCTTTCTTTTCTCTTTTTCTTTCTAGTAGAATCAACAGTAGATGTCAGTAGCCAAAGGAGATGGTTTTATTTGAAAGTTCTATGAAGTTGGAAGAGGTGGGAATTTTATCACTTTATTTTTACAAAATTCAGGACTAAATTCTGTGTTTAGTAACAATCAGGTGACTTCAGAGGAATCAGTAGGCATATCAGAGGGCTAAACCTGGTTCTTAATCATTAAAATATTATGTAAAGGAACATGAATAGAAACAAAGGCAGGAGAGTCTTCACTTCCATATCAATGTTCCAGATACTTTGCATTCATACAGAGCAGAGTTCATGAACTCTCTCTAACCATGTTAACAATCCTCTGGGTTTCTAAAGGAGCAGCAGGGGTTGGAATGAGAAGTCTCCCCATATACATCAATAACATCAGTCTTGACACACTGATGGGATTTCCAGGGGGTTCTTTTCTAACTGTGCCTGCTAAATCCTCTGCACCAGTCAGCAGTGGTAGCTCAGTATGCCTCGCAGGGAGGAAAAAAGTCTGAAATTTGTAGTTGAAAACAAAATGTGCATCTGTGGCATGTGATTTCTTGTGCAAAAGCAAGTCAGAGCATGGACATTTTGAATGCATTTTTCTCAGTGACTGAAGTCAGTTGGGATGTCTTAAATGGATATTTAACTGAAATAAAGCACAGCAATATTTTGCACCACACATTTTATATTTCACAAAATATATGTAGATAAAGTCAAACATGTCTTCATTTGAAAATCTGAGAAGTACAGTAGTCTCTACAATATGAAGGAGAACTGTGTGACTGATGACAGCTAGCCTGTTGTTAGCTTTGAAGGAGTAAAGTACTATCAGAGTGACAGAACTGTGCCAGACCAAGGATCCACACAGCTCAGTCCAGGCTTGCTCGGTGTCTGGCACTTAATGATTAGAGAATATTATCAGAACAGGACAAGCATATTTTTCTTCAGTAAAACCTCTTAGTACCTAGATATCCATGCTATGAGGACACCCTGAGAACTTACATCTTTTTTATGGAATTGTTCTTGATGGTCTTTTATGCATGATTTTTTTTTCTAATTGTTTTTTGAATGCATTTATACTTTTTCAAGTTAGGAGACTGCATTCAGAATGAGATTGTCACTGCAGTTGGTGGCATGTTGGCATGCCAGCTTCTACCAAATAAGAATTCACCCCTTAGAAAACTCAACATTAATATAACAACTGCTCCAGCTTCATAAACTTTTTAACTGACTCATCTTCTAGAGTAAGCAGTTTTTTACAATGGTAAAATAACTGTGTGCTGAAATCCGTCATTTTGATAGAGTTTTCCATAGTGATTCGATGATTTTTTAAAACATAAATCTTGAAAATAACTTCGAAGCTTTTGTATTCTGATTTTTTTTAAAAGGTAGTTTTTGTAGACCTATAAATTGCAAACCCAACTAATATAAAAGAAACTGTTACAAAATAGCGGTACTACTCTATCTGGTTTAAGTGCTTTGATACTACACGTATGTACTTCCTAACTCTGTATAAAATCCAGTACTTCTAAAGTCCAGAAGTTAGTAACAAATAAAATCTGCTTTAAAATTTTATTTTGTGACATTTTCACAAAGCTGAAAGTGAGGCAGAACTTCCCTGTGGCTCTGATTAGGCACAAAATAAAACCCAATGCAGGTGGTGTTATTGTTTGTGATGCTTTTCTGCCTTCATCCCAGACACATGAAGTTCCATGCTGGGTCACCTAATACAAGAGGGACATTGATAAGCTGGCGTCAGCTCCATCTTGAGCCTGCAAAGAAGCACCTTATTCACTCAATTCCTGCAATTGTAGGGATAGCTAAGAACATTGGGGAGAGCCTAGATAACCCTAAGAACTCACCTGCTTCAAAGTCCTTGAGCAGTAGTTTCTTCTGTCACCTTCATTTTAACCATCCTCATTTCTCCAAGCGTGACAGTGATGGGGTTAGAAATGCACCTCTGCTGTCTCCTCCTTGGTTTGCCGCACAACTCCCTGAGCTTCTTGCCAGAACCTGATCAAATGCTGGAATTTCCATTTTGCTTTGCCTCAAATGCTTATTTAAACAAACAGAAACAAACTTTAAGCAAAGAGTGAAGTTGCTTCTGGATGACTACAGTGAATCGATTGTACGTATGCAAAATGTTGTCATAACAAAACAAGTGTTCTATGGTAATTGTGCTAAGTATCTTAACAAACAAGGTTCATCTGGCACAACTCACCCAAAACCTTCAGGGGACTTGCAAAATTTATTTACGAGTGAGAGAGAAAAAATATTCTCCTTAATAGAATAACAGAAGCCAGCCATATGCATCCTTTCTGTGTTGGCAAGAAAGCCTGTTTAAACAGAGCATGATTCTCCTGGGCACTTCTGCAAAATGAAGTGGCCTCCATTCCCTACCAGGTCTCCTGCCCACACAGCTTGGTTGGAAACTAGTTCTCCTAATCTTAGGCAACAGGGGAGGAGAGGAATAGCTGGGAAAAAAACCTAACTTCTTCCTGGTGAGTTTGGGTACATTTTGTTTCATGTAGACTTGGGGTAACTGAGTAATGGGGTGTATGTAAGAGGGGATCAAAAGAAATGTTATGGAAGAAGAAACTTTGTTAGGAGATATGGAATAAAATATTTGCAAGCAAAATATGTCACAGGCAAAAGAAGGAACAAATAAATTTGCCAGCTCAGGGGCAAAAGTCCGTGATGTAGACAGATGCATTCATGTTTGTATGTTTTCTTGCTGTTAAACCCCAAAATGTGGTCAGCAGCATGTAATCATAAATCCTGACTGGATCAGAGAGGCGTTTTTCATTGCTCGATCACCCTTCCACCAAAGAGAGCGCTGACAGCTTTTGTAACAGGTGGCACTTGCTCTATTATGTGCTACTAAAGAGTGAAATGGTACGGGCTGTCATCCTATTCCCAAGTATCGTGTCTTAAATGTAAAAGAGCTTTCAGCATCTGCCTCAACCTAAACTGGCAGTGTGGTCTCCCATCTTCTATCATAAACCTGAATATAAAAACATTTTGGACTAAGCTTAAATAGGTGGATTTTTATAGTTGATTTGTGGGTCTATATAAAATTCCGGCTCTGCTGAAATCAACGATAAAGTTCATACTAACAGTCATAGAGCCAAGTTTTACTGAACTGTTTTAAAGCCAGGCATCTTTAAATGTCAGAAATAATGCATTCAGGAAACATTAGTGCCTTTTCTCAGCTGAAAGTGGGAACCTCGCTCACAAAAGATTTGGCTGTTCTTCCAGCTTAGCTGGTTTCTGGACATGCTTTGCTCCCTCCTACACATCACACAGTAGTGTTGAAACTGGCAGAGAACAGGATCTTTCTTTCCCTCCTGAAAGCTTTGCATGCCAGCCCTCCTAATGAGCCCGGGGTAACAGCTGGGATCTCGAAAAGCACATTGCTGATGGTAGATTCGATCAGCAGTGCTCAGGTTGTTGGATGCTGGAGCATGGCTAGAGTAGTGCTGGATCTGTTCCTAACCATGGGTTTGGATTTGCTTTCCCGGGGTAATGAACCCTTACCTGTCATGCAAGAAATGCTGATGCTGCCAACAGTGTCTGTGGGTAAAATACCAGCTGAATTAGAGTCACTAAACACAGACATATCTTTTTAGGGTCAAGGAGGCAAGGAATTGCAATTCACACTTATGGGTGAGTAAGCACATAAATTACAGTATTTAACTAATTGCTTACCTTACAAAGATAAATTGGACAAGGCTTTCCCAGAAAACAGCAACATTTTGGACATGTTTGTATACGGGGACACTTCCCCAGTCCTCACTCAAAACACTGCCAGAAGGTCATTTCTCATTACTTGAACTTTCTGAACTATTTCAAATCATTTAATGGACCGAGTATATCCAATGTCTCTACAGCAAGGATAGAACAATTCCCTTAGGATCCCTCAGAGATGCAGTAGGCTCTCAACAGCATGGATAACAGCCTTGTGGTCTGGCACAGGAACAGTTAAGAAGCAATGAACTCTGGTTCAACCTCTAGTAAGAGAAACTGGGTGTTCCCCACCCAGTCCAGCCCTGGGGACAAACTGTGAGACACTAAGCCAGCTATTTGTGGCTGTATTTCCCTAAAATGTTTATATTTTTCCAAAAATAGTGAATTGCCATAAAAACAGGACCTGTGTCAGATGACAGGAGTCAGGAGCTTGTATTTTATTTTCACAGGAGGAGTTATTTACTCTAGAAGGTGACGTGCAGTGGCGGGTATGAACCAGTACTACTTAGCCCCAGGAAGAAAGTATGAAGTCATAAGTTCTGCATTTAAAAGAAGAAGAAAAGCTACAGGAATCAAAGACTTCATCTGGGAACAGAGGACGCCTGCCAGAACCAGAAATAGTTCTTTTGCCTGATGCTTTCTTTCCTCAGGCTCACAGACCCCAGAGGTGTGTTGGGGAGTGGGTGGAGTTGCAATGTTTTATTAAAGTACTCTGGAATTCTGTTAATGTGAAGGGTTGCAAATGCCTGCAGTTCTGGTCATGTGAGCATCTGCATTCAGCTGTCCTGTGTTTTAATAAGGTTCTGAAGAACATTAACTATGTAATTCACGTGGCTGTTCTTTCGGCCTGTAACAGGGCATAGCAAGATTAACATTATGTTCACATTTAGGTTTTAGTGTTTAGCTTACTGGAAAGTGAAAAGAAGTGAAAGGAATCCTATGCCTCGAAGGGGATCAGAAGGACACTTGGAAATGAAAGGAGTGATTTGCAAATGTGGAACTCATGGAGTGAAGAATAAGGCTAGCCAGGAAAGACAAGGAACCCGGTGTTAGAGTTTCGTAGCCAGAGACCTCACTGCAGGTCTCAGACTCACTGAAAGCACTGAGTGTCCTATTACATTCCCAGTTAAGAAGAGCTGAAAGCTGAAGAGAATTTTTAAAACCTTTTTCACTCCAAGAGAAAACCGGGTCAATCATACTTCTTAGAAAGAACAAATGCGTACTGTCTGGGGACTTCTTTACTAGGGCATATCGTTTGCTCTTGGTCCCAGTTCAGTTCTGACTGGAGCTCAGTCCCTTCGAGAGGGCTGTCTGTGCACTGATGCCTCCCCCAGAGAAGCAGGGGTCAGCCCAGGAGCAGAGCACTGCTACAGAGACACCGCTCGGAGCCCAAAGACAGCAGCTCCTTCCCAGGAAGCAGATGGAATTCCTCTGTGTGCCACTGTTCCGATTTCTGGCCATAAATATCAGGAAGCTTTCTGAGCATGGACTAGCAGTTTGTCCATATCCTGAACATATATTTAATGCTCCTTCAGCATGCTTAGAAGCAGGAAGATAGCAATTCCATATGTGAATCCTACTCTGAACTTCAGCTTCCTTTAGAGCTACGCTCAAGTTACATGACTTTTCCACCCCCAAAATCCACCCCCGTTGTTGGATCTGGTGTAGTGCTCCTTTCCTGCTCCCAGGGGACAACCTGGCCTTCAAAAGGAAGTACACTGTGAAATCAATCAGCACACAAGCAGTGATTTGCTGTGTACAGCCCTTTCTCTGGTCAGTTACCTGTTCTGTGTTTCGGGGTGGAGGATGGTCCTACCCCCTGCTCAGCCACTGGCTGCTGAAAAGGCCACCTCCCTTGCCTTACTTTTTCCCTTCTCCTGATGGCAGTCTGAACAACTTAGCAGCCAGCATGTGGCACTCGAGCAGACATGCCAAGGACTCCCTCTCTGATGACTGTTAGAAGGGTCTGGTCAGACCTGCAACATCAGGCAGCTGGTTTTGTTGAATCCTCCTCAGAAACTGTCTTCCAGCTCCTCCCGAGCTCCTTAGGAATGGGGTGTCACAGCTGGGGAGAGACACTAGGCATGCTGGGCCAGAGCTGTTGTGCAGTCCCTTTCCTGTAAATGCAAAGGCCAGCTTGTCTGTGAAGATATTTGAATAACATTTTTCCCCTGTGCCAGATTGTGAGCTGTATGTCATGCTGTCAAGGCTAGCAATCAGCCTGATTGCTGCAGACTTGACAAACATGCTTATTTTTAGAACTGCTGGATATTACACATTGCACTAGATCTCCCTTTCATGTTAAAGACTTTAATCTTCTGCTGGAGTTTCTTATTGGACATCTGCCCAGAATATAAAGACTGAGCTTTCTTTTTTTTTCCCTTTCTTTGATAAAGTGTCAGAGCCTCACTGAAAGGTGTAGATGGCAGTCAAAGGATCTCAGCTGAAGTCATGCCTCTCCCACCTCTCATCCAAATTATAAGTAGGGGTTATTGGCAGTATGTTGAAATAACTTTACCTTGGGATAATAGCCTTTTGCTTATCTCCCATCTATCTGTCACATTGTCTAACTTCTGTATTAACAGAGTCTACCTTTGGGCAGCTCACACAGTACAGTAGCTGTCATTCTGTCCTCACTCCTGGGTATTTAATGTAAACTGAACTAAAGTATGTTAAAGGTATACCAGGAAAGACAGTCATTTTTCCATCTCACTCCCCAGCAAAGTCAGAGGTAGCCAAAATAGTGGCCCTGCAGCACTCCAGATGTGAAGTAGCGCAGTACGTATCATTACAGAAGAAACATTTTCTGCCTCAAGGGTCTATTAGTAATTTTGACAGCAGAGGCACTCTAATCCCACGCAGAAGAAAACAAGGATAAAATAAGGTGGGACCTAGTGAAGTCCTGAAATTTAAAATTAAGACCCAACTGAGATACCCTGGCCCTGCTGTCAAACCAGAGATTGCTGAAGACTGCATTCTGGACTGTAGAACTCAATATTGCCTGACTGTGATGGCTGGGAATAAAGTGAGAGTTGAAAAGATGGGAAAGTTCACTTGAAAGGCTCATTTCTTTTATCCCAAATGTAAGGCTAGGTGACAAATGGCCCACAAGGACAATGTACTCTGAGGAACTGAGGCCACTTGAGGCATGTGACCACCTCCTGGACTAGCAGGCTTCCCCCTCTCTGCAGGAGGTGCTATCCAAACACAACAAGAGGAGGCAGAAAGGAGCTGACACAACATCAAAACCTTACTGGAGCCCCCAAGATCGGCCATTTATGAGAAGCAAAAATCCCAGCAGCTCAACATCCTCCTCCCCCAGCTCACCTCTCCTTTGCACTGTGCCACAAAATGAAACTTTGTCTTCCCTGATATTTAAAAAAAAAAAAAGTATCTAAAAAGACAAAGTGGATTACATAAGTCAAGATGCTTATGACTATGTTCCATAAATTATTTTTTCTCCATACTGCTATATGCTGTTTCTGTCCTCATTTTTTTCTAAATGGCATTCACTTGCTGTTCTGGTTTTGGTCCATGGCCTCATTCAGTAAGACTGAGGATGTAGACTTTTGATCCCTCTTTATTGATTTGAATTTTAAAAGGGGGTTATGTACAAGAACTCTGTGGCATTTGAGTGAAAATATAAACCTGTCATGTTCAAGACAGTCCAAAAATCCCAGCAAAAACTGTTAAAACATGGTATAGCACTTCCACAGGATAGAATATACCCAGTTTTTCAAAGAGGAAATACGTGGAAAATTCCTTAAGAAGGAATCATCATACCTTTACAAGTTATGTGATCTTTAAAACTGCAAAGCTAAAACCTCCTAAGCCTTTGGGCACTTAGTAGCATTCAAAGTGCACCACAGCCATATCTCCCCGTTCTAGCTTGCTGTCTGGCTGATCCAGCTGGTGACATGAGCTGATAAGGACATGCTCGGCAGCCAAGCTCCACACAGAACAAATATCAGTGCATTGCCTCATGAGCAAGTGTGAGAAAAGGTAGGAGTGCCACAAACAACAGGGAACTGGCCTGAGGCAGTTCAGCTTGTTAGCAGAGAGAGCGGAGCAGCCCTGAAACAGATGTAACCAACACCCTTCATCTGTAATCACCGCACAGTTCTCATGTCAGGAGAGCTTGGGCAATATGAGGGTCTAAACTGCTGTCAGTGTCCCATTCATGAGAAAACAGAAGAGGTGGCACACCTCCAAGCATAGCTTGGTTTGATGGTCCAGCAAGCCAGCACGTTAGTACAGCATGGGAGAGACAGTTGCTTCCCAGCTACTGATCTCAGTTACTTTTTTTTTCTTTCTTTTTTCTTTTTTTTTTCCATGACAGATGGGGATTAGCGTAGCTAACCAATACGCCTAATCTCTGGAGAGTGGAAACATTTTATACCACACAACAGGAGGCTTTATAGATGCTAGAGGTCAAATTCACAATGATATCTGAAAAACTAAAACTCACAGGAGTACTTCCCTCTGATCTTAGTGGGAATTTAGTCTCTGGAGGGTTAAACCTTAAACACCTTTGTGAAACTGAGCCTGGACACTTAACATTTAAACTATCTCCTGAGGAGTTCTTTCTCAAGCTGTTCCCAAGTTTCAAGAATCCCTGCATCTGTTAAAAATGGGTGGGGAACAGATTATAACTATTTCCACAGTGAGTCAGTAATCCTGCAAGCAGCAAGGCAGCTACCTGCTGTACAAAAAGTATTGACAGGCTTCTACTTTTAAGTGTAACATCGGCCTTTCCCCCTTAACTGCATAGCTGAGAAACTGGTTAGTGAGTGATATGCCTGCAGTCACAGACCCTGTTACTCTAATATCCCATTAATTCTGTTTAGATGGAATGGTGTTGGAGAAGCTGAATTTTATGTCAGACCTGTCAATAATTCTACAACACTGGCATTTTTCCACATCTATTAGTACAGTGCCTCTCTCATATACCACCAGCATTACTTGAAAACATTTGCTATGTCTTCTCGTCTGCAGGAAAAAAATGAGCCCTGGATTTCACTTTGGAATGAGGATGCCCAGTATGTGTCAAAACATGCTGCCTTTTTTATTAATTCCTTCCCATCAGCATTTCAATGACCATGGTTTAAATTAAGAGTCAAGAGCAAGACAACTTGGAATAAAGTATCACCAGTACCTGCTAGAACACTGTCCCTTTAAGGCCTTGCATTCTGCCCCAATTAACATTCCACTTTTATTGCATGTATCTGGCCTGAAGAGAGTCGGTAGCCACTGGGCATAGCATAAATTGTTGGCCTTCAGCAAAATGAACAGCTGAAACACATGCAGTACCTGACCATGCTTGTTAGGCTATTTGCTCCTTTAATCACTGCTGCACTCGTGAATGCCTGCTATTCAATTATCTTCCAAACCTTCATCATGTCACTAGACAATAAAACGTGACAAGACAGGTATTACTGTGGTAAGGTCATCTGATATCTAGAAGTGTCTCATTATTCCCTTCAGTGATTAGCTACAATTACTGCTTTAACCCAAGTATTTAAGGCCATAACTAAGTGTTTAGAATATTCATCACAGGATACCTTATGGGCAGAAGAAGTGTTCATGGAGTGTCTCCAGAGCAGCAGCAATCCCAGGGATGGTGCTCCAAAAAATGTTGGGACCCCCAGTTTGTTCCTAAGACACAACCAAACACAAGACAAAGTGTAGGCAGCTTGTGCTGGTTGCAAGCGGTATCAGAGATAAGAAGGATCCATGTGCAAGACCACCCTTGACTCACCTTTCTTGCCCTAATCACTCCAGGCAGGGCTGACAGGATAGTTGGAGCCCAGAGACTAACCCAAAGCACTCAAAACATCTCCCGGAGGGGATGCCCCAGAAGCACCTGTATATGCAGGCTGGGTTGGCCCCAGGGACATCATGTTGCCACTCTCTGGTAACACAGGTACCTCTGGCTTCAAAGTTACTGCAGTTTCTGTCTTTCAGTTAGGAATTTATAATTAGTTCTAATATTAGGTCATCTTGTTTGTTAAGCCAGTCTAGTCCTATCCTAATAAAGCCTCTTCAACCAGTTCAGGACCAAGAAAAGTTTTTGTTCCTGATGCCCGAAAACAGCAAGTTGCAGGAATTACAACCAGTAAAAGATTACATGATCCTTTGTTCCTCAAGTTGGGGTAAATTCCAATTCTTTGCATTCTTGAGGTCACACCATTTGTGGTGCATAATGGACAATGGAGAGTTACCTCCAAGAAAGAATCCTACAGGTAAGCAGAGATGAAGGATGCAGGGCTGGCACTGGTGCAGTAGGAATGCTGATTGTTGAGGAGAAGGCAGGACAGACCCAGGGTTTAACATTTCTCAGCAATTTTCTGAGAAAATTTTTTTCATTTTTCAGTAATTTTCTAAATTACATCCAGGATCAAATTCATATTGCCTGTCTCCCTTTCACCCTGCCCAATCAAAGCCAAACACTGGTGAAGGGGAGAATTCGTCCTGATCTTTGAGTTCAAAGGCAGGACACACATTTCGTAGCAGTTCTGTGGGAGATGGAAGTAATACCTGCATAAAGTAGTAAACAAGAACAGCCAGACTTTCACTGGGGGAAAGGCAGTTTTACAGGTGCATTGCCAATCGAAACCTCTCTCCCACTGTGGCTCAGTGGCCCCGGTATTTGCTCTGCCTTCCACAGAGCATTCAACGTGACAAGCTAATAGCCACAGCTGGCACTGCCGCTGGCGAAGTCAGCAGCCACCTCGAGCAGATGACTGATAGAAACGGGCAAGATAGCTTTTGCATTACCTACCAGCAGAGCCCTGGAAAGTCAAGGAAGGGGATGTGGCAGATGTCCCACCCCAGTGGCACAGGAGCAGCAAGCCTTGCTCTCCAGGACTCGCCTCCATTCCAGCCCTTCTTTTGTCCTTCCCCATCCAGCAGCAGGACGAGCCCAGTCATCCAACCTTGGGACTGCAAAATTCAATTCTGCTAGCACTGCTGAAAGCTTTGAGCTGGCCCTGCAGACAACACGGCTCACTGCAAGAGAATGAGTTGACAATTTTGTTTCTTGTGGTACAATGAAACTTATTTAAATAAAATTCTGATTAAGACAGGAAGGAATGGACTTGATTCACAGCAGGGAAAGCTGAAAACTGCTTGCTACACGCCGTTAAATTACCAATTTCTACCATTTTAGTTTTAAAGCAGTGTGCTGTTTCTTTGAACTGGGAACAACACGGCATGCACATCATTTGGGGTAATGTCTATGCAAGGTCAATTTGTTCATTTGACGCTATTGAGCCCAAAGTAAGAAACATGGGGGATATTTTTTCCTCTCCAGTTGAGGAGTGTCTGTTGCTATGTGGAAATCAATGACCCTATGGCAGCAAAAGATCTGTCTTGACATGCAAATGGTGAATCAAAGTGGTCCACTCCACCATAAGGATCTTTTGCAGCTTTTACCAGCCCTTGTCCCATGCCAGGGGTGCATCAATGAGGTAAAAGAAACTTTGTAGCTCTCTCATCTGTTCTGCACATTTAAGTCATAACTGCTGTAGGGCACAGTTAGAATTTGCAGATCATTGCTTTCTGTCTTAGTTACAGAGGACCTGTTACACATACCAGGCACAGCTGGCTACAGTTCTATTAGACAAACATTAAAATACCCTATAACAATGCACCAAAACTTTAATTTAATGCTGAGTGTGAATAATTTGATTCATTTTGACCATATTGCCTTCTAAATGTTAATCACCTAATCACTGAACAACTTTTCCATTGCCTGGCTGTGACTATTCTCACATTAGGCCGTGCAGCTATGCTGTAGCTGGTCATTTCAGATGGTTTCCATTTCCTACTGGTATGAGCATGTGAGCAGTCCTGAAGCAAATACTCAAACGTATTTCGTGTGGATACTTGTATCTGGAAACAGGAACACAAGAACTTCCACAGAAAATGGCTATAAATAGAGCCAGATAAAGAAAATGCAGTTACAGGAATTCACATTTGTTCATCCTTTGAGCTTTTTTCCTAGATATTCTTGAAAGAAATGTTTGATCTCCCATCAGCTAGCCTAGCTATGAGTTTGGGGCACCATATCAGCTTGCACCACATGAGAATCTGGTTCTTTTTGTGCTATGTTTAGCTATGGCAGAATGTCACAGAAACGTGTCCAATACAGATCAGAGGAATGTGTCATATATATTAACCACCATAACTGTTGTGTTTGTTTTCACTACCCAGACAGAGAAATAATTGCATTGATTTTTAGGGATCTGCATTTTAGATGAGGGTGCACTGCACAGCACAGATGAGTTTGCATGATTGTGAGAATAAGCACTCAGCCATTTTAGAGCATCTCTGAAAATCATCCCTGGCCTCCTGTAAAGACAAAAGCTTATAGATGTAGCTCTTTTCTGCAAGAATTTTCAGTGAAACCAACTTCCTTCAGCAATGCCCTGTTTTAAGGGATCCAGCAACGTTCCCTGTTCCCTTCCTCTGCAGAGGGGGCAGTGATAGCCCACTTTCACTGTTCAGCTGCAATTCCATATTAGGCTGTGATGGAGAGCAGTCAGCCCTGTCAGCTGCAGCCAGGATAAGCTTTCATGTTTAAATCATGTTAGATCATTCAGCAGTTATACCCAGGGCTGCCTAAATAGCACAGATAACATGCCTGACAAGTCTAAGGCAGGTAAATTAAGAAGTGCTGTGCCGAAACCATTCCCACTTATTAGGGTTTTTTTCACTGGATTTCGGGGAATATCTGTACATCCTTTCTCTTGTGCATGGCATTGTTCTGTGTCTGTGCTTCCCCCTCTTCCCTCCCAGCCCTTTTCTCAAACAATATTACACAGCTGTGAGTGCAAAATACCATTTATTCCACACCATCGGTGCTCAGGTAGCATGCAGATGAGTGTCCATCACTACCTGGGAAATCCTCTTTTCCTCATTAAAATATCCCTCCTCTTATGTGACATAGCAGACAGATGGAGGGAGGAGAACAAAAAGTTGATCCAGGAAAGCAGAGAGAGTGAGGTAAAGAGGGCAGGTGAGCTTGCCAATTCATTAGTCTATTAGCCCAGAGGCCAATAGGGTATTGCAAAGCCTCTAGGCCCTACTAGACACCTGGATGCAGGCCAGTACTTATTGAGAAAAATTTCTTTCAGCTGACTGTGCTGTGGCTTTTTCTCTTCACCAGGTGCATCAGTACAGTAGCAGCAGTAGATATGAGCGGATTATTTCAACTTCAGTTATCTAGTTTCTGTGGCCAAGTATTTGGCCATGTGCTTGCTGTACCTGGACTTTCTTTGCAGTCATCTGAGTCCCCTGGACTGGCTGAAGGGTGTTTAGTTTCCAAGGCATGGCATAATCAAATTCATTCAACTCAGTATGTGTAAGGCTTACTGAATTCTTTATTATAGCAGTCCTTCTGTGGGGCCCTGAAGTTTTAAGTGACTCAGCTATGTACTATGCTGATATGTCACTCCTGAGACTTGTATTAGTATAATAAGCCATTGGAGAGATTATTCATTGTATGTAATTAAGATGTTGGTTAACCGTGACATCCAGAATGAGCATTAGAGCAAAGACACTTTGCTAAATCTGTTGCAGTATTCCAAGTCATCAAGATATCAGTTTGATTGACAGATCAGATAATCTCTTTAGTAATCCTCTGAATTCTAAACACAGAAACCCGTAACTCATCATCAGATAAGAATATGTTGCGTTTATACTCTAAAGGATGGAGGACAGCATTTCATTTGTCTGGGTTTATCCAGTCACTGAATAAGGTTCTTAGAGTATCTCTGTTTCAAAATAAAGTTTAACTTTAGTAACATCAGGCAGGCTTATCCTTTAATGTCAATGACACGTTCTTGCAGAGGTTCTGCTTGTTGATTTTTTTTTTTACAAGGCACTAAGGATGTAATAAAGATTAATTAGTGTAAGTTATAGTGTCTGAAATATATACATTCAAGCTGTTAAATGTGTCAATGGAGATCCATTATGACAACAACAGGCACTTTATTCTCTATAGGGATTACTCTATTTGCCAGTATGAGATGTGATTTCTTTATTAAGACAAAACAAGTGGGAAGAGTCCAGATTTGAATACAGCTGAAATAAGACCCTTGCTTTACACAGCATGACAAGCCTCGATTTTGTAAACACTATTACTTTGCTTTCATTACGTATTCCTGCTGGTGTTATTTCATGCCATCAGCTCTTTTACCGGCTTTTATTTGGCACCATATTAAATCAGGCCATCAGAATATGCTTAGCACCTCATAGCTTAAAAAAACCCCAAAATCAACGTGGTGATTTATGCAGGACAAGTACTTGAAGTTCAAGCAGAATCTGTGTGTACATATAAATATCCGCCCAGGTCTAGATGACCCATCAGATGAAAAAGATTAAAGCTTACTGAATTTCTGCAGCCAATAACACACAAGGAGGGGAATGTTGTGGTTTAACAGCATCTCTGTGTGCTTGGACATCCCACAGCCCAGTTAAGTAGGCATCCACACTCACTATTGGATCGGAGAGAGGTGGTTACCAGTGCAAAGCCCAAATCCAGCCATGTCTATGGATCCTTATTGGCAGTTGAGATATACTCCTGCCATCTCCTCATTCAACCAGCACTTTAAATTTTTAGAAGATTTAAACTGACTTTAAGGCCGTTATCAAGATATTTTTAAATAAATATGAAATGCAACAGTAGGATATTTGCTGCAAACTTACTGCTTAAATGCAACAAACACTGGTAGCAAATGCATTGCTTGGATCATTTTGAGTGCATAAGGCAGTTTTTAAAATTCAGGGCTTGATCTGATTTCCAAAAAGACCATCAGTTATATGGGATGGGCAAGGCCTCACTAGGCTGAGATGGGTCCATCTGAAGGCATTTCCAAATCCCCCACAGCACTCTGGTCCCAGTGTGGCATTCAGCCAAATGGAACAGACAGTGCTTCTCCAGTTCCCAGGCTGTCACACTAGAGGGTTTTCCTTTGTTTGTGTATCTCAAAGGAATACTTTTCCCATGCACACTTAGAAATTGTTTCTCAACACTGTTTTACAAAGTTGAGATTTTACATAGGATTCTTCGGTGCATAGCATTTCCTGAATTTTGTGCATCTGGGCTAGGACATTAGCCTTTACAAAAGAACATTCAGATGTCAAAATTAGATATCATTTTCTCTGGGATATCTCTGTTTGCCTGCTTGCATGTTTTTAAGTTGTAGTCTGTAAGAAGGTTCACTGTCTCGCTCTTCTGTGATTCAAAGTTTGATCAAAGAATTTCCTCCAAATTTCAGCAGAAAAAAAGGTCTTTTATGAGCTGAGATCAAGCATCAAAGTTTTCAGCCCTAAAGAAGCTTGGGAGAGATTTATAAGTATTTGAAATTGAGGGGGGAATAAACAATTCATTTCAAGAGTGACTTCCCTGACACCTGGAGAAATTCTGCTCCTGCCTTTCCCCTTGCCATGGCCTCCAGTTAAAACAAATTTCAAATTTTTCAGAGCAACATGAGTAGGGCTCAAGGCTAGGTCTTCCACTCACTTTTTGCTGGCTTTCTGCTAGCAATCTCGTTCAGGTTCACTTTAATACAGCAGAAGGAAAGTGAGGAGGGAGACATGGGAATAGGAATGATCTTTCCTTCCTCTCCTAAATATAAAAGAATGACTGTGCTGAATCTCCAACACAAAAAATGCTCACCTCCTCCAGTCTGATGGACAACTCATAGTCCTAGAAGATTTTTCAGGCAACTTGAGGGTCGCACACCTTGTGCAGAGAGTGTCTGTCTGGAGTCTTTTTCTCTTGCAGTTGTACTGGCATAGAGCTGGGCTCAGCTGCCACCTGAAGATTCAGCTGTGACTGAAGCAGCAGGATACCTGTTCACAGCTTTTCTTTAATCCAGAAATCCAGATGAATGCCTGTGCTTGGCTTCATACCTCTGGGACAGAATCACAAGTGCATGCAACATCAGAGCCTAAGCAAATCACTAATATCAAGTAGCACACACGCCAAAAACTACCAATGCTGTCAGGGATTGAAATATTAGTGCACTATGCCTCAAGAGAGCCACGAAAAATGAAACATTGTCCATATATCACTGACTCTGATCTGCTTGTTTGATTAAGATCTCAAGATTAAAGTTGGATAAGGAAGAAAACCCTTTCCACAAAACCTTCACCTTCTCAGAAACAAAGATATCATTGAGCCCAGTGTGTAATAAAATCATAATTTCCTGAAATAATACAAAGTGTCAGGGTAACCCAGCCTCAGGAGCACAGACAGCTACACTCACAGAGCAGGCAACTTTCACAGATGAGAGGAGGACTCACATGATCTTGGCCAGTTCTGGGCCTTCAGTCACAGCTCCTGCTGATGAACCCTATACCACAGACCCAGAGGGCTGCCCAAGTGCCAATGTCTGAGTTTTCTTTCTGTGCATGAAAAACAGTAGCAATTACTGCTCTGCTGTTGATCAGTATCCCATTTGTGGAAGGTGTTGAAAAATGAACTAAAGGCCCTTTGCTTTATAGGTTTGACTTTGGAATTAAGACTAAGCTATCATGAGATTTCCAACACTGGAGTCTGAAGTCTGTAATTTAACAGATCTAAACTACAGCTTCGTGTTACTTTCCATACGTTAATCATTCCTAGAGTTCAAAATATGTTCATTTGCTTAATGTGAATCCCTTAATGTGCTGTATGAACATGTATTTACTGAAGATCCCATCTGTGCTTTGGCATATTTATAATCAGATGCACAGTTTATCAGTCAGTTACAGAAGATTTTTTTTGTAAACTAATCACTGTCACAATTTGAAACTATATATTGAAATTCTTCAATTATATGTCTTTTACTACGCATGAACCTTTTCCTAGTAACAGCATTGCACCTGAAGTAATTAAATAGACATGGAGCTTATAATCACAACAGAAATTGAATTCTCAGTTAACAAAGTCCTATTGATGAAAATTCCCACTGATTACAATTCCTATTGATTTAAAGTGATTTTAATCAGTTCAGTTGTTTTTTTAGAGGATTGACCACAAAATAAATACTCTTTTCCCATATGAGAATATTTGCATTACTAGGAGCCATGCAGGGATGAAGCTTAAAATTCAGTGTTGGTTTACTTTGTCTAGCTGTCTCCTCTGAAGGGAAAAACAACTCTTCTCTTGAAGACATTCAGCACCATAATTTTAAGTACATGAGGATATCCCTCTCCAATGGATAAGACATCAGAAAATTTTTAAAAGTCCATTTCTGAGACTACCAAACAGCTCAGCCAGTGCAAACATCTACCTGCTTGAATTCTTAAACACTGAGAAAGCACAGGAATCAGCTATAAAAGAAAAAAGCTTCTGGTTTATCAAATGTAAAACTCAAATCCTTGATATCCCTACATAACAAGTAAGCTTTCTAAAAGACTATTAATTTATTGATATTATGCACCTGTAGCATTTCTCATTGTTCTTCTTTTCTGAGAAATATAAACCTTATACTCATGGCAAAAGTAACCATTGGTGTGGAATAACTGACATGGGCCATTCAGATTACTTCAGCCTTCAGAGGGATTGTGGTCTAGGATTTCTCAAACCTCATACCAGTGGCAGCCTTAGCCAGACCAGCTCTCTATTCATGGTTCCACCCCACAGTGGTTATTGGTATTTCACCACGAATTTTACTGACCTAAAGGTGTATTTCAGCGTGGAGGGTGCAAGCTAATGACTCTGAAAGCAGCATTGTGACATTGCACAAACCAAACAGCTGCCTGGGTGAGCACTATGAGAAAACCCAGTGACTGGCTCCAATTTGGAGATAAAAATTTCACCCCAGGAGTGGAGTTACTGCCACCAGCCTGCTTATTCAGGGATGCACAGCAATGAGCTTTATGAAAACCCTTAGAGAGCCAGCACAGAAGTCTCCATCTGAACAAAAATTGAGTTGCTAGTCCATCAGATCTGGCCTATGGAGTATAATACCATAATACATGGTAACATATCTGAGTCAATACTGTTCTAAACCTCACCACCATTCTGATTTTCACATGATCCATAAGAGCATAATTAAGTCAGAAATTCTGTTGCAGTAGGGAGTACTCACTTTGTCTCACTGTCATGCATTGTGTGCACAGGCTTACAAAAAATACCTGTAATTGGAGCCGTGAACACCTGAACTTCAACAGATGGCAGTTGTCAAAATACTCTAAGTTCATCTTCAGATCAAATATCCTCAATGATTCCTTTGCACAGTAAAATACCTTTGTTTAGGCATTAGAGTGCACAAGTCTTCCTAGAAGGAGCTTGGTTAAGATAATCTGATGTCCTGTCTTTTAATCTTTTAGAACCCGGACTTAGTATGTTGTTATTTACTGTCAACTCCAGAATTCTGCAGTACTGAGACCTCATCCTAGTGTCTAACATTAGGTGGGAGATGTGCTTTGCCTCTCTTGGCACTGTAATGCTATTACTGAGGACAAAAGGTATCCTCTGTCAGTGGAGGACATCGCCAAGTTTTCTGATAAATCAGATTGCCTAAAGATTTTTTTTTCTTTTTTTTAAAATTAAAAAAAAAAAAAAGTGAATTTAAACCATTTGAATAGTGTGATAGATAAATTATCTGAGAAACCGCAACATACAGAAAAGATTCAGGACCCAGAGTCTGGCAATTTCTTTAAAATTTCACGCAAGTCGAGATGACAAACAGATGGCATGGTTAGGAAAATCTAGAAGGCAAAATATAGCCCCCATGTCACTTTAATGATGCCTCTGCTTATCACAGCCTATATTTTAAATCAACTTACAAAGTATTTTTCTAAATCATAAAACTCTCTTGGGCTCTATTTTCTAAAGACAAACTGGCCTGTAAAGATGCATCAGTCAAGCAGAAGATTAATTCCTGTTGTACCAAGTTGTTGTTTTTGGCACAGAAGTCAATATTTATAAGACAGAAAGCAGCTGCAGCACGCAAGTTAGCATAGTGCATAAATCTTTGCAGCAGGTTATAGCAAGATGATGATACTATCCACAGGTAACACGATGGAAGCACTGCCACAACAGAGCCTTCCTAATGGTGGTCATCCATTTACCAGTGTGAGCCACGCTAATGAGGTCACACTGATTCACTTCATGTCATTTCCCCTTTGGAAGCAATCAGTGCAAATATAAACCAGTAATACATTAGAAGAGGTCACCCAGCGCAGTAGCTCTGTAAAGAGTGAGCTGTTTGTATAGGACTCCGAGCCAGATCCAAGCCTGCCTGGAGCAATAGGACGTGTGGCTACTGACAACAGGGCCTGGGAAGCAGATTAACCCCCCGTCCCCATGAAAGCTGGCTGAGGTAAAGCGCTGCTCTCTGCTTTGCCTGTGGTGCAGCTCTTCATCCCCCCTCTCTCATCACCCCTCCACATCGGTGGTGGGGGTCGCGGGAAGGGCAGGGGGTTAACTCTCAATTTTCCTACTGCTGATTGAAGCTTTTGCCTCCTGCCCGGTGATGCCGGATGGCAGCTTTGGGGCAGCAGAGGGACAGGGGCACAGCGCTGCCAGGAGTTGTGGCAGATGTGGTCCTACTTCCCTCACAGGGGGACAAGAGTCTTGTCATTTGGCAGATGTACTGATCTCCTTCCCCATCACTCTGCCTCTCTTGCTTGACACACTAGCAATGAGATACCCACTCTCCCTTTCCTCTACAGCAGAGACCTGGCGTGGTCAGCAACAGGGTCAGGGCACATTGGACAATGCCTGATCAACCAACCAGGCAAGCCCCAGCAATCCCCAGCCTTGCTTTCCATATGTTCAGACCAGCAATCATTCCCTTCCATGGCATGTGATGAGCTCTGTAGTGGAGAGGCTAGAGTTGATCTAATTCTTTATGTGCAGGGTTATACAGGTTCTCCATATCTCTGTCAGCCCTTTTCCCAGTGCTGAAATTGAGGATATCAGATCCCTTGCCACAGTATTATCTCTGAAACTAGAAGTGAAGGAAGTTCACTATCCGTCTATCAGTCTACTTGGTTATTTCACCCCCTTCTTGAGAAGGCTGTCATGCCAAAATTTTGGGTTCCTGGCACTTTTCACAGGAGTGCAGCTACTCCCTTACAAGGCCTTATGCAGTCTCAAGCCCATGGCTCTCTCTCTAGCCCCTGCTGCACTAGCTCTGACATTTCCAATCTCACTTGACCAAATTATATGTCATTGTAGGCAAAGACGTTTGAAGTTTAATGTTGAATAGATGCAGATTGAGCCCACATGGGAAGGAAACACAGTAGATATGTGAAACACCATTTTAACAATTTATCAGTGTACACTCTGCATGCTTTATAAATTTCACTAGCATGATAATCTATTTCATTCCTAGAAGAGAAAAAGCTGTATTAATTTCTTGAAATAGGCAGTAGAAAGAGATTGACTTGAAATAAACAAAATAGTTGAAATTAAATTTTCTTGGCAAGGTTTGCTTGTGTTGTTCGTCAAATAAATGCACGTTATGTCTTGCACTGTTACTCAGCTGTGATCCTGTAATGTGTTCTCTGCATCCTGTCAGACATATGATCCTTTGTCCCATAATAGACCCAACTATCTCACAACCAGCTGAGCTCAGGGTCATCCCAGGGTCAGGCTGGTTAAAGATGGCTGTCAGTTCTCTGCCTGACGCACAGACGAACTTTAAATCACCTTTATCTTACTTGTGCTGATGCTTTCCAGCCATCACTGTAGCAGGAGCTGTAGCATCTATGTACAATGTAGGAAAATGTCTTACAGCATCCCTGAGAATTTCTCTGTGGATCTGCAATGTGCAGTGCACTCAATATAGAGAAAGTGCAGCTCGATGCATAATGTGAAATGGGAACTATTTCAAATACCTTTATGCAAGGTAGTTAACAATACGGTTCTCATCCATCTTGCAAATGAAAACAATAATTCAGGAGATGAAATATCACCCTTCAGATCAGAAATATAATTATTACTTAGCCTGAAATTTCCAGCAATAGGAGTATTTGCATAAGAAGGACAGATAATCTGGAAAATGCATCACCTAATGTTTTTATTGTGATAAATACCTCTCTTCAGCTTCTGCAGCTATACAACTTCTTAATGTTTGTCACTAGTCTCCAAGGTATAGGAGAAAGACAGGCCTTAATTGTAAATTTACACATGCTTTATTACCGGTGCAATGGCATAAACACATTTAACAGGATTGTCATTCCAGTTAATTATGCTGATTCTGACATGTACCTATCTCATCTAAAATGGATAGTGCCTTTTGACCAGTTAGCAGCATCACAATGTGTTGTGTCTTTCTAAGGCTAAGCATGTTAGGGGCCGGAGAATGGCAGGAGAAAAGAGTCCCTGCATATTAAGTAAACACCAACAGATCAACAGCCAAACCTCCCTTTAAGAAAACTGTAGATATCTGAACCCCAGCACATGTTCTGCATTTCTATGTCTGTTCCAGCTACAACACACCTGCCCCAGGCAAAGACAATAATCTCCATTACGCCTAATAGTAAACAACACTGTTCCAGCCCCTCAGAAACTCTTGGCCCTGCTCACAATGTGTAGTACCCACCACCCAAGCAGATGGAAACACTTATTAAAGATATTAAAGCAGAAGAAAACACAGCAGAAAAGGAGGCAACTATTAGGGAACACATTGTGACAAAGGAAAAAACAATTTCCATATTTTCCCTGCAGCAGAAGTCTGAGTCTGTGAATTCCAGACTGAAGAAACTGGGGCAAGATGTGAAATCAGCAAACAAAAAGTAAGC
This sequence comes from Ifrita kowaldi, assembly GCA_013398055.1. NCBI lineage: Eukaryota > Metazoa > Chordata > Aves > Passeriformes > Cinclosomatidae > Ifrita > Ifrita kowaldi. Next base: position 64,951 of record VZRS01012193.1, read on the forward strand.
ATCCAATGACAGTAAAACACCACCCTTACCCTCAGCAGAGTTATGGATGCTCAGAGCAAAGCCTCACTTTCAAACCTCACACTGAGAAGGAAACTGTACGTACTCCTTTCCTTCCCACACACCCCAGTATAAACCTGGCAGGGCATTCCAGAAAGGAGATGGAGGTACATCTGTCTTACAGTCACACCTGGGTGATGAGGGAAATATTTTCACATTGGGAAGGAAGGAAGGAAGGAAGGAAGGAAGGAAGGAAGGAAGGAAGGAAGGAAGGAAGGAGGGTATCTTCCGTGAAAAACGTATTAAAAAATCTCTAAGTCATTCATTTTCTATCATGAGATCCACATGTCTTTTAAAGAAAAGCAAGCTTTTATGCTCTATCAAAAGCATAAAACCACGGGTGATGGTAGCTGAGCTAAAGAGTGCAAAAACCTGGAAGAAAAAAACTTGAGGAATTAAAAATGCATTAAAGAATCACAATCCTGTTGATGGTCATGTGAAGTGTAACTTGAAATGCCTCTCTATGTAACATAGAAATTTCACACTGCTTGGGAAAGGATGAGATATCACCACTGAGGACTCTCCTCTCTATGCTCTGCACCTACTCCTGTCCCTACTCCTGGGCAACAGTGTCTCCTTTCAGCTACCCCACTGCTTTGCAGCCAATATTCTTGGGGACAGTGGCAGCCGTGTCCAACAGAGCCCCTACACAGTTGTCCATCTTCCTTCCTCACACAAGCCTTGCCCTTTTGACCACCTTCATCCTAACCTGGATTATGGAAATGGAAGAACTGCACCAAAGGCTGGAGAATGTAAGCTCATGAAGTCTGGAAAACTGGAAAGGCTTGGATCACCAGTGAACAGATGCTGAAGAGCTTGTCTCGTAGCTGTGGATAAGCATCTGGGAAACATCTAGATAAAGCTTTATTTCTAATATTCTTTTAAGTAGGAGAGTACAATGGATGCGAGGAGGAATTTATTTCCTCCATTTTCCTAAAAAGAAATTTTGCAGCTCTTCAGCTTTTGAGTGCATCTAGAATTCGTTTTGCTGCACAAGAAAAAGCAGCAGTTTTCAGTAGCGGCATTCTGGCTAAGCACACATACTCCTGGTCACAATTAAAGGGATGTTCTCACATGACAGCTCAAGGAAAGTCCTTCAGATCCAGCTGACAGGATCTCTGGAGCAGAGCACAGTGCCTGCCTTCAGACAAACTCACATTAAGCAGGTATGTCCCAAGACAGTGCTGCTGATGGACTTCATTCCTTTCTCCCTCTTCTTTCGAGCTCAGACAGCGGTTCACCTCATGAGTAGTGGGACTTCTGGGGCTATTTCCACAGTCCTTTTTCTGAGAAACTCCCCATTGAAACTACTAGGCATTTTTATATAGCACAAGTACAGCAGGAGTTAACCTTTTGTGATGAAAGGAAATCTTCTATTTGATGCCTGTTGGCATTTTTTTTACTCCAAATATTTTACTACAATAAAAAAAAAAGTGTCCTACCCTCTGAGATGTGAACAATGTATCTTAGATTATTTAATCTTCACTTAAATGTAGATTTTCTTTTTCCAAAGGCTGATATATATTCCTTGCCCTGGAGAATATTTCGAGACAAACAAACCTAATTTTAAGGTTCAGGCTGGACTCCATCACTTTCAGTGCTGCTGCTCCAAACTAATATGGAATTGCACGAAACAAAATACCTGCTATAAGGATTAAAAACATGAAATAACGTGCCTCATTCTCATGAAACCTAAAGGACTCACCCACGCACCCTTAGATCGGTCTTTTCCTTCAACATGGACACTTCAGACGTGTCAGCACATGGGGCAGCTCTCAAAGGTGCTTCACCGAGGAAAATGGCTATTGGAATTTCCTGTGTGTAGTAACAGCACCCTTCCCACCCTGAGGTTACATGCTGAGTGCAGACACCAGGGGTACAGGGGACGCTGTACAGCTGCATGGGGATTGCTGTCCCACGTGGCTGAACACGCATCCTGCCCTCGAGGAAGGAGGCCAGGTTCGTCTCAGCCAACGCACACCTGAATGCAGTTCATATTACTCAGCTCTTCCATTCATCTCCTGGCCAGTTTTTCGGTCTCTAAGAGGAAAGGAATTTTATGAAATGAAGATCTAAGGGCTGACAATGTGCGTGCAAAGGGGCGGGGGGTGGGGAGTGTGACAAACCTTCTAACCCATGTGAAAGGTTTGCTTCCAGACCAAAGGGGAGGAGGCTGGATCCTGCTCCCGTGCTAGATAAGCAGATATCCTGCAGGCAAGCAAAGCTGGCAACAGGCTGAAATCGTGGTGAGAGTTGAAAAGCTTGTTTTTCTATATGCACAACAAACCAGAAACGTTGACAGAAAAGTAAAAGAACATCTGCTCATGCTGATCTATGAATGCTTTTCCTGGAACCATTAACCTCCCTTCTTTGTCTGTCTCTCTTTTTTTCCTAAACTGAAAATTATCATTTTAAATATTCAAGGCTTTCATTTCTCTATTAATCAAATTAAATCTCCTTAGCTACAGTTAAAATACTCTGTGAGGTCCTTCGACCAAAGATTATCTGCCTCACAATTAGAACTCATTTTTAATACAACAGGCGGGAAATAGAGAACCACAGCTTTACAATCAATATAACTATAAATTACATGGGAAAGGAAACGGTAGCATCCTAGCTTGAAACAACAGATTTATTATCAAAGAGGATGGTATTTTATCGACAGAGTACATAAGTTTTATAAAGAAAGAGGGAAGGAGACAGAGAGAGAAATCAATGTTAACATGGGCTCACCGTTGCTTTAAATGCTGCATTTGTGGTAACGAATTTTCATTTCTTATTTTAATTTGTAAAATGTCACATTGAAAAATGTTTAGTGGCTAAAAAGTCCTGTCTGGAGTATTTTCTAAGGCAAAACTCCACTGATTTTAATGAAAAAGATCTGTAGAAGAAGGTCCCACTGTGTGTTCTGTATTTTGTCCTGGTTAAGACCAGTTACTAAAGGACCTCCTCCATTCCCATATTCCCAGGACCTCCCTCCATTCCCAGTATCATAGGTTGCAGCTAAGATTTGTATTTAAACTTCAAAGATTTGCATTTATTTTGATTCCCCCCTGCAGCATGGGGTGAGAAAAATTTTTCTTTCTGATAGCAGCAAATATTTTAAATGCATCACCTTCCCCTTCCACAATCAGAATTCATCTGTGGTTGTTTACATATAGGATACAAAAAAACCCCTGAACCTGTGATCAGAAGATTTCTTGCTAGATTTTCACTGCTTTCAGTGCACAGTCTGCCCTGCTGTCTTCTCAGTGAAAGGCAAAGGGGAAATTTTTGCCCATTGTTGAATATGGAATTTGTAGTTAGGGCCTGATCCAAAGCCCAAGGTAATAGCTACATCTTATTTTCTTTCAGCTCCAGTAAAAGTGGGAGTCACCCTGTATGGTTGACAAGGCTCAGAACACATCATGATGTTCAAAAAAAGGGATTACATAGAGATTATCTGGATTTCTAGAGTCTCTCATCTGATTTGCAATAAAACTGTCTTGTTAGAGGGTCCTCAGCAGAATTTTCAGTGGGTTTGGCTGTGCTCCTTATATACTTCACTGTATAAATGCTGTTCAAACCCTGGGGTGAGAAAGATGTGATCTGAAGAGAGAAAATTTATCTTTACTCGTGGATTACCAGGCTCAGTGAGGCTAATTTTTGGATTTGCAGACTTGTAGGTCTCAGGTGAGCTGAGTCTCCCTGAGCAATGAGCCACAGTAGGTTCCCCTCAAAGCCAAGATGTGTATCAGGTACAAGCCTCTGCTAACATTTGAATCTTTCAGTTTGTGAGCTGACTTGAAAGAACCTTGGGTAATGCCTTTTTGCATAAATCTAAGTTCTTGGGGACATACATTTTCCAATGGATATAGAAAAACACTGCATGTTTCCTGTACAGTGGGATCTGAGCTGTGTCATTGAAGACAGGCCTTCTCAGACCCTTTTTGCCTCACCTTCTATTTCTATGATCACTGCCTTGCCTCATGGCACTGTCAGAAATACAGAAAACAAAATATACAGGGGGATGTAATGAACTGCAAAGCCCCATGGGGTCCTGCCTGTCTGCAATACCTACTTCTATGTCTAAACATATTGTTCATGTTAATACTGTTTGCTGGTAGGAGTGTTCCTCCAAGATAACATTTTTGTGCAGTGAAATATGCATGGCTCTCAGATGGCTCAGCTCAGATGGGACCACCTTTCAGTTTCCAGACAGTGTTATTTTTTTACCCTTTTTTTCCCCATCACAGCATGAAGAACACAACACTACCTCACCAGTGCCTTTTGGTTTATGACCCATCTGTCCACAGAACTATGCAAGGATGTTAAATCCACTGATAGTGCAGAGCAGTGCTGCAGGGATTTTATTTCCTGCAAAATAGAGTAATCTGGTCCAAATGTCTACCTTCGCTGGGTGCTAGTGGGAATATTTTACTACTATGCTAAGAAAATAAATTGATGTTTGGATGACATTTCCACTGCAACTGATGCTTTGTGCAAGAGTTATTTGAGATAATAGACCAGTTGCAAAAGTAAAGAAAAATCTTGGTTTTATTGGAACAGAAGAGTTTCAATTAAAACAGTGTAGAAATTCCCACTTCTGTGGCTTAGCCCCTTCCCCAGCCTTCACCTTCCTATGAAGGCAGTGGGAAGTTTGGACAAGTGGTTTTTCTCCAAGACTTGTCCAATATGCCCCCACTGCTCTCAGAAGGGGTCTGTGATTTATACAGGTGTGCTTTGCACCTGAGGGTTCGCTGGTGTGCAGAGAAGGAGGCCCCCTATTTCCACCACCAGCCTCATCCTCACCCCCATCTCTTTTCATTACTTAACGAAGCTGGTCTCCTGTGTTTTCTCTGCTCTTTATTGCTTGTCACCGAGGCTGAGTGACTGCTGAAGATGAGAGGGGATGAGGAGTGTAAAGCGGGAAGCTTCTGCCTTTGGTCTGAGCCTGACGGGGAATGATGAAAAACACATGGGCTATGAAAAAGTCCAGTCCAACTTTCTGTTTACCGAGCTCCCTAGAAACGTCAACATCTGTCACCAAGTTACCCCTAAAAGGGGCACCCCCTTGCTACAGGACCCCGATGGCAGGTCCCATCCCTCTTCCCCCAGCACGGGCTGGAGCGGAGGGGTGTTGACAGAGGGAAAGGAAGGTTATCCGGGATTTGGTGATGGCTGTATTAATAGACAAAGGACAGCAGAAGCGATATCCCCGGCTCAGCGCTGCGGTGCCACCTCAGGCTCGGCCAGCCGGTCCGCACAGACGGGCTGGGCGCCGGGGCATCCCTCCGGTGAGGCTGACTCTTGCCGTTCCCGCAGGCGGGTCCCGAGGGAGAGCCCGGCTGAGCTGGGTGCGGAGGAGCGCGGCCGCCGCGCACCGCTGCCCGCCGCCCCCGGGCCGGGTGCCGAGCAGAGAGGCCCGGCGGTCGTAGCCCCGCTCCGTTGTTATTACAATTCACGCAACGAATTTTCCTCGTATCAGTAATTTCTCGAAGATCAAATACGAGTACAGCTGCGAATGAAATCGATCCCTACAAAATGCCTTAGCAAAGTGTTCAGTCAAAAGAGATATTTCCTTGTTCCCTTTTTTTTTTTAATTTATAGTAGTCGATAGCATACTGCTATTTTTTTATTTTCCTTTTCTTTTCTTTTCTTTTTTTTCCTGGCGAAGAGTTACAACCCCGCATGTGGTAGGATTAGAAACTGCGTAAGTAGCTTGGCAAAGCCAAGCTTATCGGATGCAATAACTCGCGCAGCGCCAAGACGCCAGGCGGGCATCGAGACAGGCACCGGGGCAAACGCCGGGGCAGGGCGCGCCCGTAACCTGGCTCTCGACCTCTCGGACACTACCTACAATTCTGGTGAGCAAAACGCTCCATGAGTCCCTGCATATTCCTAATCCCTCCGCCTCCCGCTGGCTGCACCACATCTGAGACCGATGTGAACACAGGCACGAGAGTTTGTGGCTGAGATTGGCTTCGTACCTCCCGCTGTCCCCCTTGTATCTGGTATTACTTGATTTTTTTCTTTTTTGCTACTTTTACTTACTCGAGGAGGAGAAGTTTTGCAATACGTTGAGTTTGTATTTATAAACTGGGCACTCGGAAAAGTCATCAGCTACCTATTGGTTTCATCGTAGTCGAGGCTGATCATTATTCGACCACATTTTTATCAGAATCAGTAGTCCCGATTTAACTTTGTGAGTTATACTTCAAAGAAAATAGATTGGAAAGCCAAAATAACTGTAAAAGTAATAGTTGAAACATTCTCCGTGTGGAACAAAGGCTTAAAATGCGTAACTGCCCTATAAAAAGTAGCAAAGAAGCATTCTCCGGACCCATTCCTGCTCGTATTAGTGAAATGTGTAATCCGTTTGAAGTTATATGGCAAAGAGAACTCCTCGCATGACCAAAATCAACACAGGTTCCTCCCAAATGCTTAGGCACAAGAGAAGACTTCCTTTCCCCAGAGCGCCCACTGATTTCATTGGTCTTTCCGAGCTTGAAACAGGAGTAACTGTGACCTGTAATATTTTATGGCACATAAACCATAAAAGAATAATGTTAACAATGAAAGTCGGCCAAGTAGTGTGCCTGGGGGAGAAAAGGAATGTTTGTCTTGGAAAAGGAGAAAGGGAAAAGGGAAAGAGAGAGAGAAAGAGAGAAAAAGTTAGAAAGGCAGACCGAAAGAAAAAAAGATAGAAAGAAGAAAAAGAGGGAGGGAGGGAGGGAGGGAGGAAGGAAGGAAGGAAGGAAGGAAGGAAGAAAGAAAGAAAGAAAGAAAGAAAGAAAGAAAGAAAGAAAGAAAATTTCTCAAAATACATTACGTATCTGTTTATTCCTATATTATTAACTTCATTATTTATGTGATCCTTTTTTTGTGGTTACAAATTTTCTGTGATCACACAGAGCTAATTACTAAAAAAACAGAATAAGAGATCTTGCTCTTAAGCTTACTCGGAAAACATTCCTAAACTACCCTTTTCCCCCTCATAAAAAATGACAGCCCCGTGTTCCTGCCGGGTGCAGGGCCCGGCCGGACCGCGGGCAGGAGCGGCCTCCCCCGGGGCCGTCCCCAGCGTGGCGCTGCCGCCCGGGTTCTCCCGCAGGCGGCCCCGAGCTCCGGCCCCGTTCGGAGCATCCCCGGGGCCTGGGCGGGGGCTCATCGTCCTCCGTGCCCAGGGTCCCCCGGCAATTCCTGGGTAGAAGGCGGCATCGCTCCTGAAAGGCAGTTTGCCGGTAAAAAGCCGCTGGAATCTCTAGCCCAAACGTGAGCTGCCATTAGAGAGTTACTAATAAATCCCTATTAAGAATGCATTTATGCAGTGATTATGTGAACTTTGGCCTTTGAAGAGTCCCAGCAATTAAAGGCGACGTCTATCGCGTTTTGCCCGGATTTCCACTCTTTTCCCATACAGGATGGAGAGGGGAGCACGGCTCCACCAGCGCCTCCAGCTGCCGGGTGCCTCTCCAGCCGTCCCTTTCCACCCACTGTCACTGCTGAGGAGAAAGACCCAAGCACCCTTCCCTTTGCCCCCGGGCACCCGCTTGAAAATGCCCGGTCTTTTGCGGGATGGTTTTTTCCCCGCACTCCGGTACCTCTCGCCGGGGATACCCGCCTGAGCGTCAGATGCGGCGCTAGGGAGATGCCGAGTTTTTGCTGCCTCCACAAAACCGCGGAAAGCGGTTAAAATTTAGTAAAAATGTGCTGGGCAAAAATGAGAGGAAAGTTACCGCTGTCGGGGAGACAGCGAGAGAGAGAGAGGAAGAGGGATGACTCTGTAATTGTTGCCTTTATCAAGGCTGTGAGATTAACTACTGGGATTTATTCTAAAGTGACCCATCACCGAATTCATTTCTGCTTGAACTTTCGGTGAACCTGAGATTAAAGAGGGGAGAGCAGCTAAGCAGTTTGTTGTTAGCTGCCTTTTCAACAGCCCTTTCAGACTGAGTAAATATTGATCGGTTTCAATCTGATTGCCCCAGAGGAAAACACCAAAGCATCTCAATAGCCTCCAAAAGTAAACTTTAAAGGTGAACAGCAGAAATGGCCTTAAGTATGATAGGAAGATACTAAACTCCGTTTGACATTTGAATGCTATTTGTGTTGACGGGTTTTGATGATGGGGTTTTTTTCCTCATTCTTCCCCCTGAGACTCTAGAGAGGAAAATTTTTAAAAATTCTAAAAGGTGTGAAAAAAAATACAAAAAGAATCCTTACAAGCTGAAGGGTAAATTAGTGTCTTCATTGAAAGCACTCCGTGGCGGGGTTTTAGCGATATTTTTCTGGTAGAAACTATAAGCTAGAGATTTTCATTTCTCTTCCCCGCACCCCTGACCCCAAAGGCTGATGGTATCGAAGCAGTATTAACGCTAACAAAATGAGACAGGATCGGGAGGTTTGGAGCGTCTTTGCTTAAAGTACATTCTGATTGAGGGGAAAAAAATATATATATATATATATCCGTATGGATGTGTGTGTACATATATATGTATGTATGTATGTATGTATGTATATAAAACTAGGGTTTGGGCTTGGAAGGAGATGGGATTCTTTGCCCGCGAATCGCTCCCCGCAGATTGACGCACTGACCAGAGTCTTGTCTCTCGTATTTAGGCTGTAATTTATGGCCGCTCTTTCTAACACATTAAGACAACACCGGTGGAATCCAGTTGTAGATCCGGATTTCAGCGATGTTTAGATCCAGATTTCGATATTGAAATGCCCTCATTGGCATGTAAATGCCACTTTAACACATCCAAGACTCTGGAAGAAGGCCATCTGTTTTGCTTTGTGGCTTTACACTAATAAACAAAAGGTAAAGTATATGGCAGGCGGGGAAATGAAAGAAATAGAGGCATCGGCGGGAGCCTTTGGAGACAGCCCCGCTCCCTTGCAGATAGCTCGGCTCTTGATATGGCCGCCGCGCCTTGCAAATCAGGGCTTGTCTCTTTTGACACCGAAGTGAAGAAAATTTCGTTGACTCACTGCCGATCCCGCAAAGCAAAGCCTGCGTGGGCAGCCCAGCCCCAGGAGAAGCCCGGTAGCACTTCCCGCAGCTGGGCCGGGTGAAGGAGATGTTAGGCGTGTTTGCGTTGTAATTCAAGAGGCATCAGTGGCTTGAGACACCCCCTGCCCAGCTGAGCATGCCTCTGCTCTGTCCTGCCACCCAGGCTCTCCCCACAGAGGCTCCTCTCCCTTCCCGACCTGCTGTTCACTTGACATTTCTTGGAATACTTATTCTATTTACCTGCGAGAGCTTGCTCTTGTACACGGGGGGAAAAATAAATAAACTAATAAAAAGAGGGGGAGGGACGGGGGAACGGGCTGGGGTTAACGCCAAAAACACAGTGGGACAAAATCTCCCACCTTGGCACCCCATCAAGCGCTGGGGATAGCAGCCTGGGATGGGAGAGAGAAGACGGACAAGCTTAGTGCCCAGGCTAATTAAATGTGGAGTCCTTGGAGAGGGGCCTGCAGTGTGAGGAAAGACTGGCTGAAGAGAGCTCCTGCTTTTGAAGGGTGCTCTGTTTATTTAAGTGTCAGCATCCATCCCGGGGTGAAAAGGTTAGCACTTGACCCAGGAAGTTCTCCTGTTTGTGCTTCAGAAATAGATTGGGATCATAAATTCCTCCCAATTACAGAGAATGGAGAGAAGGGCCTTATATTTTCTAAAAATAATATTATTTGAGCATAGGAGAGGAAGAAGTTTTTTGTAAGAAGTCAGATTGGGCAGCCAGAGCTCTGACTCTGACAAAACAACTCAGGACGAGTAAGGCTGTGAGACTCTTACTCACTTTCTCCCTTGGAAAGACCCCAGTAGAAGAAAGTAAGGGAAACAAAACTGCTGAGCCCAGTCTGTGACTCAGCGCTGACGTCACGCAGAGGTAGGCAGACGAGGGCTACCTGAAAGTGGAATATATTTATTACAGACATTATAAGGACCCGTAAATCCTGCCCTGGATTCCACCACTGGTGGAACCACGGAGCCTTTCATGATTGTACAGAAAAATCAGGAGGACATTTTGCTCACACACGACAACTGATAGAACTCAGTGTACCCGCAGTACAGCAAAGCACGGTGCGTCATGCAAAGGTCTGGACACCAACCACAGAGATTATACATTCATTTGGCCATTCGTCACATTCACGAGTAGTTTGAAAAGACATCGAGTCTAAAGGAAGGTTAATATGAAAATAGGAAGAGGCGAGGTCTTTTGGATGGTTGTACCCTTCAGCTGAGCATAACCCAACACAGCTTTCGGGGCAGGGGGAAAAGGAGAGGGAGCAAGCACACCGGGTAAGGTTTAAAAAACCTAGTGCAATTGAAGCCTTGTTTGTCACATTTAAAGAAATAGCGCTACTTTTTCTGAGGTATCTGCTTGAGCTTAAGACGTTTACTTGATACGGTCGTCTGCTTTACCAATATAAAAATGGATCCAGTTTGGCGAATGCACTCACCCTGCTTAACCTGATAATCGAAACATCATTCTAGAAAAATCTGTAAAAAGATAAATCTCTCGGACAAAGTATTTACAAGCAACAAACTCATTGACACGAACAAAGAATACATTAAATTAAGGGGATGAAAGTCCTATAAGTCGTGTAAACACTTGCAATAGTGCATCTCTTTGTGAGGTTATGTACCCTAAATAACCTGTCTTTCACTCAGGGAAACTCGATAGAACGTCCTTGCAGTGGAGGAGGGAGACCCTTACGCGTGTGCCAACACAGCTCCTCCAGCAGAAAAGGAAGCGGAGGCCCGGGAAGAAAATCCCCTGGCACCAAGGCGCCGGGACGGCGGAGGTAGCAGGGGAGGGAGCGGCAGCTCGCCGGGACCTCTCGGGCATACCGACCGACCGAGGGACCGACATAACGGCGGTGACGGACTCGTGCCGCGCTGGCGGGGGCGCCTCGCCGGGCGGCCGTCGGGGCGCGGCCGGTCTCAGTTGGAGGCAGCGAGAGTGTCCGAGGCGGAGGAGGCGGGCGAGGCGCTGCAGGGCGAGGAGCAGGACTTCTCCGACGATTCCTCCGCCTTCTCCTCGCAGCCCGTGGGGGTGGCGGGGGAGATGGGCAGCAGCCCCTCTTTCTCCCGTTTCTTTTGCTTCATCCGCCGGTTCTGGAACCAGATCTTCACCTGCGTCTCGTTGAGCTGGAGGGAGGCCGCGATCTCCACCCGCCTGGCCCTGGTCAGGTATTTGTTGAAATGAAACTCCTTCTCCAGCTCGGTGAGCTGCTTGGTGGTGAAGTTAGTTCTGACGGTGTTGGGCTGCCCCACGAAGCCGTACTCGCCAGCCTTGCCTGCGAGGGGACATGCAGCGGTAAGTAAGTGAGCGCAAATGATTTACAGGCGATGTAATCAATATGTCCACACCGGCTAAGCGATAGGGAGCAAGAACTTCTTAGGATAAGAGGGAAACCCCGGCAGGGTGAGTGATGGAGTGCGAGGTGCTAAACCGGAGTCAGCCTCTAGTGTCAGAGGAAACTTGATAAGTGGTATATGAATTACGAGAAATATGACCACGGGAGAGGAGGAGAAGGGGGAGTCAGGAATAAGTGAGGAATCAGCGGCGCTGGCTTTCAGCTCCGCGGGCAGACAGCCGGGACTGCTCCCAGAGGTGCGGGCTGCCCTACCTGCTCAGCGCCCCGAGGGACACGGCGCCTCTTTCCCCGCACCCGCGGCGGAGAGAGAGAGGAGCGGCCCCCGCCCCGGCCCTCCCGCCCGCCACTGACCTGTTTTGGGTGGGTTTCTTTTCACTTTCATCCAGTCGAAGGTTTGCGCCGGCGGCGAGGTCTCGGTGGAGGGGGAGCGGGCGTTTTCCCGGTGGCCAGCGTGGAGGGGAGACAGGGCATGGTTGTAGGTGCCCAGGGGCAGGCTCTGCTGCTCCTGCCCGTAAGGGGGAGGCACGTACTGAGCGGGGGCCCCCGCGTAGCCCTGGTGCGGGAGCGGGTGCTGCGCAGCGGCGGAGGAGGAGATGCTCCCCGAGTACACGGCGGGGGCACAGGGAGGGAAGCCGCCGCCCAGCTCCGCGTCCTGCCCCAGGGGGTAGGGGCCGTACGCCGGTCCGAAGCCCTGCGCGCTGTAGGTCGGGCCGCAGCCGGGGTGCGCGTAGGACACCCCCAGCCCGCCGTGATGCTGGTAGGCGGCGGGCTGGGCCGGGGTGTGGTGGTGGTGGCGGTGGGGGCTGATGGGCACCCCGCGGCCCGCCAGGAAGCGGTCCTCTCCGCTGCAGCTGCCGGCGCTGACGGCGCAGGGCTGGAAAGTTGTAATCCCGTGGTCGGGGTGGTAGGAGCGGGCGGCGCAGCCCCCCGCCTCGCCGCCGAGGACGGGGTACTCGAGGAAGGAGCTCATCCTCGCCGCGTCCCTCTGTCACGCCGCCACCGGGTCTTCAGCGTCCGGCGGGGCCGCGCCAACTTTCCCACTTCCTCCATGGGGCCGGCAGGAAAATGACACGAAGGCGCCGGCAGCGGGCAGGCACGTGGGGGGCGGCAGCCAATGGCTGCGGCGCCCGCGGGGCTTCCCCGGCTCCTGTCGCTGATACAGCGCCGCGTCGGGGGCATTTAAACGCCGAGCGCTCCGACGGCGCGGCACCGCGGGGCAGGGAGGCGGTGGCAGTGGCTCCCCGGGGNGGCAGGGAGACTGCTGAGGGCATCAGCCCTCGGAACGGGAACGAGAATGGATGGTACCGTGGATGCGGGTGGGGACTTCTGTGGGGATCGGAATGGAGATAGGGACAGGAATGAAGGTAAGGGTAAGGTGGAGAATAGGCATGGGACGGAGGATATAGGTGTGGACGGGATGCGGGTGGAGATGGAGACGGTAACAGTGCCGGTGCCGAGGGATCTCGCTGGTCCTGCCTCGCCGCAGTCCCAGCTCGACGCCACGCCAAGAGTTAAAGGGGCTTGTCCAGCCGCATCACCAGGCGGCCGCGGACATTAGCATGGAAATGAGGCGCTTTTGGGACTGACGGCCATTGTGCTCTCCCAGGCTCACCGGCCACCCTCTGGCCCTCATCCCTGCTCCCCCCGCACCTCCGCCGGGATCACCCTCGCCAGCCCGGGGTTGGGGTAGGGAAGGAGGAGCCGGGGGCAGGAGGACGAATGATTGGACGGGGGCCCGGGGACTCCGCAGCCCATCTGCTGCGCTCCCGCGGCGCCGCTGTCGCCCGCCCGCCCTGGGACAGGGTGGGGGGAAGGCTGTCCGGGGTGCCGCGGGTCGCAGCCCGAGGAGGCGACCCGGGACAGGGGCAGAGGAGCGGTGGGATTCGCAGGGCCCGCCGCCCCGGCCCCTTTGTCCCTGCGCTCCGCCACCCGGGTCGGCGGTGGGGAGGGGTGGCAGATGGCCAGTGGCAGAGGCGGCCCCAGGACCCTTGGAAACCGCTCTGAGCATCGACTCCAACCTACCCCTCCCCAACCCCGTGGGGAGGTGGGTCAAAAAAATGGGTCCGTGGCCAGAGAAGGAGGGATGGCGGTGAGGTGTGGGTTACGACCTCATATTCGGTTTACGTATGCGGAAAAGGAAAGGGGTGGTAAAAACCGGGCATCCGTCTGTCCCGGCGCACCCAGCAGCCTGCAGGCAGAAAGGACAGCACCAAAAGTCTTCGAAAGAAGTTCTGCAAAACGTCAGCCTCGGAGAAAGATGGATGGAAAGTCCCCTGACACCAGCCCCAGGAGGGGCTGCCCCCTCTATTTCTGCAGGTGCCGGCTCTTATGTCCCTCTGTTCTCACGCTCGGTTCTTGCTTGTTTTGAAATCCAAAAGGGTCTTCTACCCCGCCACCACTCCCTGCTCACGGATACACACACACCCCCCCACATACACACCCTCAAGCTCCTCCCTCCCACATGAACTACAACACTCTCTCCTAGGTGCAAAGCTCTCCTATTGCTATTAGGTCAGCCCTTATCCCATGGCATCTGCACGGCCTCTCTAGTGTCAGCCAAAACCGAAGGGCGCCTCTCTCCACCACGCGCCTATCCCCGTGCCCTCAGTATGTCTATTTGTTCTGATTTACTACAGAGGCAGGGATGGTTAAGGGCCCTCTGGAAAGGTTCAGTTTCTTAAACTGCAGGGGGGCGGAGTGGAGGACAAGAGCAACAACACCCCAGAGGCATTTATGGTATTATACTGCGCCAATTTTGGCTATGGTTACAGCTGTAAACACATTTATTTCATTCTTGTAAACCAGATAAATACTGCATAAAGCAGAGAAAAAAGACAGGCGATTAGGACTCTTTACTAATAAAAGGGCTGACATCTTCTCAGTGCTTTTTCAGTCAGCCAAGAAAAAAAAATTACTACAAGTAGATCCCTTTTACCCGTAAATTCCGATGAATCACTTTTCTTACAGTCTCCAGCATTCTGAAATCCTTTTTTCTCTGCCTTTTTGGTGCCATTGTCTCTTGTTGCATTGTCTCTCTGGCGGGGCTTTCGGGTTTTGCTGCCCGTACTAAGCATGGGGGCAGCATCATGAGAAGGGTCGGAGCAGAGGGGGAACACACACCACACCCTCCCTCCTCCACGGCCAGGCGAGGGGGAGCTACTGCCGCTTCCCCCCGCCCTCAGGCCATCCCGACCCCTCCGCGCCCCTCCGCGGCTTCGCTCCGCGTTTCCTGCCACGGAGCTGAGGCTGAGAGGGCGATCCCGGCTCTTTAGGCTTTTCCGTGGGAGTGTGCCCCCGCTGTAGCCCCTGGGTTCACTCGGAGCCTCGGAGGCGGCTCCTACTTGCTGAATTCCCCCATTAATTTTAATGGAGTTTGCGAAAAGTTTAAACCTTGCAGCATGTTTCCTTTTTTTTTCTTTTATTCTTTCTTTTTGTTTGATGTTTCTGGTTTTTGATTGGGGTTTGGGGAGGGTTTTCTTATTGTTTGGAGTTTCTTTTAGTTCGTTTTGCTTTGGTTTTCTTTAAGCGTTGTCAGCATCCGGAAATCTGGGCACAAAAGAAACCCCAACCCTTACATGCACGTTGCGGTCCAATTTAAGTCAGTGGCAGAGGAGTGAAAATGCCGGTGAGGCTGCTCGCTTTCCGCAGGGATATGGCTGGAGCAGAGGGAAGGAGGAGAACCAAGGCCGAGGTTTCACCGCGCCCGCAGCTCAGCCAAGCTGTTGTTTTAAAAGAGCAATAAAAGTGAATTATGACTAAACGCCTTCTCACTTAATGGTTTTAGACGGGGATCCCCAGCCCCGGCAAATACGTAAGAGGATTTTTATTTGTGCATGTGTTCCTGCAATTGATCTCTTTGATGACATTCTCATTCATAGAAAGAGTTTGATTTATGACTTTCGGAAGAATTGCGTTCAGCCCTTCCAGCTATAACCCACGCATCCCAGCTCCACAACGTGTTACAGGGCTGGGAAACAACACTCCTCGCATGGACAGACAGCAGAGCCCCGCTCACAAACCTCCACCCAAGCCCCACTCGCCTGTGTAATGTAACCACACGCACTCACTCGCACCCACACGCACGCAAGGAGCCGCGAACGTGCCCGCCCGGGATCCCCTGGCCCCGGAGCGGCAGAGCCCCGCTAGCATCTGTTGCTCGGTTTTAGCCCGAAGGACGGGGCTCACCCTCCGTTTTGGGGTTCGGCAGCTCCGGGTGGCAGGCAATTTGGTGGAGATTTCTGAAAGCCCGTCTTTGCTGCCTCCAGCAGAAGAGTGGGGGGCCCGAGGAAATTGTAACTTTAAAGTCAGAGTTTCCCCTTTTCGTTATCAGTCTCTCGTCTCGCAAGAAGGTTTGCAAAGGAAAATATCTTCGGGTCTGATCCAGCACCGCCCCCGAGGAGTATGGAGTGGAGAGGCTGGTTCCTCCCTAAATACTTTTTCTTCCCCCTGCGTTTCTCCCACCCTTTTGATTTCACAGGCACTAACTTCTCCATTTCCTCTCCTCCTAGGGCTGATTTCTTGGATTGCTCAGCACGTGAGAAGTAACCAACCACATTCTTTGTGAGCTCTGATATTTTTTTAAGACGCGTTTTCTGAAAAATCTTGATGGCTGCTAAGCACTACTTTTTAGAAAAACAGGATTATTTTAAAAAGAATACAGAAAAAAAAACCCAAAAAAAACCCAACGCCTTTCCTTTCGTTCATGTAACAGGCTGGTTTCTGCAGGAGACGTTTATCCTACTGAGTCTCTCTTACATTCTGCCTGTAACAGAGAAAGTCCTCGTTCATGCTTTTGTTACAGCTCAGCATTTCCAAGCTTTGTATCCTCACGGAGATAAGATGCCACAATTTTACATTAAAATGAATAAATCTCCATCAAACCTGTGAACGATTTTAATTTCTTTAGTTTGTTTTTCCTTCCCTTGTGAGAATCCTTACAATAAAGCAAATGAACGAGTTTTTCCTCTCTAATGAATGTCCTAAATTGCCAAAAGGGCAATTGCTCGTTGTTAGAACATTGGATTTTGTTTATTAGCAAATTAATAGTGGAAGAGATGGGGAGAGATGCCCGTCATGTTATCCATCTTGAAAGCAGAGAGAAATAGAGGAGAAAGAGAGAGAAAAAAGAGAAAGCTCCTTGTAGCAAACAAGAATTTATTCTACCAAAAATACTTATGACAACGCATCCTAATGTAATACAAAAATAAAAAGAAAGTGAAGATACATTCCTATATGATCACTTTCTTACAGACCTCATATATTGCTTTCGTAGAAGGACCTAGAATGTGGCTAGGTTAAAATTGAACACAACTAAAACTTCATAAGAAACGGCAAAATGGCATATCAGAGGGAAGTAACAAACAGAAAATACTGTGAGGGAAAGGGAGGGGGAAAATAAAATTAATTCACTGGGGAAAAAATGAAGAAGAATAAGGAGGAGAAAGCAGGACCCTTGGAGAGGACGTCTTTAATTTCTTAGTAATTCAGATGCTGCAAGTCAATTGTGGTGAGTGTGTCTGTAAAAAAGTCAAAACTGTCAGCAGAGATATCTACGGGACTGTCCAGAGATCCTGGCAAACTGGGGGAAACTGCATCTGAAAGCTGTAGGCAGGAATCTGTGGAGAAAACGTTAAAGTCCTGTAAAGAAGGGACATCTAGGGCCTCAGGACTGTCATTGTTCAGGCCAGCTGCACAGTTCTGGGCCATTGTTGAGAGGCAGTTTTGAACAGTGGGTGACTGATGTTGAAAATGTTTCAGATTTTTCTCATTGCTCGTTAAAGGCGAAACGGGGAAAGTTTGGGATTCGCCATTGTGCGCATTCTGCGCCTGCTGCTGGGAGAGGGCATTCTGCTGGAAAGCGTAGCCTTCCCGCTCCAGGAGAGCGCCGGAGACGTTGCTGAGGGCTTGCTCGAAGAGGGATTTCTCCTCCTCCTCCTCTTCTTCCTCCTCCACCGCTTTTTCGGGGTCCTCTATGTTCTTAAATTTCCCCTCGCTGTTTTGATTCTCCTTGCACTGGGTCTGTCTCTTGTGCTTCATCCTCCTGTTCTGGAACCAGACTTTGACTTGTCTCTCAGTCAGATCCAGCAAGGCTGCAATCTCAACCCTCCTTGGTCTACAGAGATACTTGTTGAAATGAAATTCTTTCTCTAGCTCCAAAAGCTGGGTGTTGGTGTAAGCAGTCCTCAGGCGCCTAGATCCACCGCTACCGCTATCGGGGATTTCAAGGGGGTCTGTTAAAAAAGAAAGAAAAAAAAAAAAAGAAAAACACCACCACCACACGCACCCCAAAGCATCACCGCCAGAGCAGCGAAAGCAAAGGCACACGGACACACACACAAAACAGATAAATGCACGGATTGAATTTCAGCACCCCAGCACATCGCATCCCGGGGGGGTGGGGGGGAGTGCTCTCTCTGCGTGTATGTGTCTATATCTATATGTCCATATAGCATAAAATAGCAACTGCAACAAAATGGCCGCCTTTGGATGCAGTAAACCCATTGTGTTGCACTGCTGAGCGCCCGGTGCTGCGTGCCCCTCGGCCACCTCCGCCAAATCGCTGCCTCCAGCTCCCCAACCTCCCCACACCAGAGCAAACTTTATATTAGCCATACCGCAATTTATAATTAATGCATCAGCTGCTTAGCTGAGCGGGAGCAATCTATCACTCTTCATTACTGTCAAATATCCTAACTCTAGGACGGCGAGACAAGAGAGGCCAGCTCCAACTCAAATAAATCATCCCGCATTAGGCAAGTTTGGGGAAAGTTTTGGTTTCCATCGAGCCCCGCCAGCNAAATTGGACCGAATTGGCTGTCACATGATTGCCTCTGCCCAATGACAATTTGGGCTTTAATCAAAAGAAGCCACTGTCTGTTTGATTGATCCAAAAAAGTCGGGAAGGAACGCCTCATTGGGGGCCAGAAAGGCTTTATTTACACTTTTTTTAAAAGGGGAAATGATATCTCGAGTATCTATCCCCTTGGCGTCCTAATCTGAAATGATCGGGGGTGGGGAGCAGGGTGCGTGTGCGTGGATATGTTTGTGTGAGAGGCTGCGAGTGTGTGTGTGTGTGTGTGTGTGTGTGTGTGTGTGTGTGGCTGCTTGTCCTGCAGCCTGCTGCCTTCCTCGCATCCACCCGCACACTCTTCTCTCATTGTTTGGGACTGTCAGGAAAACGCTTTGCACCTCACAAATCATTTAAGCACCTCAATCTGACGCCTTGAGTCATTAACAAAGTAATCCATTAATCTTCAAAGTTTTGACACCGTCAGGCCCCCGCATAAGAAGTTGCACCCAGGCAGGAGTCTGAAGCAGAGGGTCTTGATTTTTTCTTAGGAATAGCACTTCCTTCAAAACTATTTTCTCCTTCCCGACTCAGCCTCAATGAGCTCCTTTGTATTTTTTGCTTGTTTGTTTGTTTGGTTTTGTGTCCTTGTTCGATTTTTTCTTTCTTTCTTTTTTTTCCTTTTTTCCTCTTTTCCTCTTTTTTTTTCTTTTCTTTTTTGATGGCTATCGGGTGTACAGTACGGAGAACAATCGGTCGCCGGTGCTGAGCCATTGTTTATCAGGATCTTCCTCAGCAACCTTGCTTCGAGGGGAAGAGTCACATAGGCAGCAGCCCTGGCGCTTCATGACTTCCCTCTCCAGTTGGCTTCCCGGGATTGGACCGTAAAACATAACCCTAGGAGAACCTCTCTGGGCGAGCCAAATCGCGAGGCTGCAAACGCGTCTGGCTGTTGCCTCTTAAAAAAAAGTATATATCCCGTGCCTTAGCTTGCAAACGATACTCCCGTCTGCTGGCATAATTTGCTTAATAACCGTAGTAGGCTGGGTCTGGTGAGTATTTTCGATTACCAG
This sequence comes from Ifrita kowaldi, assembly GCA_013398055.1. NCBI lineage: Eukaryota > Metazoa > Chordata > Aves > Passeriformes > Cinclosomatidae > Ifrita > Ifrita kowaldi. The sequence goes on from VZRS01012193.1 coordinate 84,235, forward strand.
GAAATATACGGGCTGGTAGCGGGTTTGTTTTCAAGGGGCCAGTCAGAGCGAAAATGCTGCGAGGTTATGACTTGAGAGACGGCACTCGCCTCCGATGCTTGGCTCTTGCCGCCGCTGTCTCCAGTCACCCCCGCCAGGCTGAGGCAAGTCCCGAATTTGGATGCTTTTGGCATAATTTTCCAACCATACTGAGGCGATAGGGAGAGCGATAACAATGATGGCCACAATCACCAACCCGATGAATCCTATGGTCACAGCCGCCCTAGACAGCCCGGACGGGGCTTGCTTGCCCGCGGAGACCGGGGTGCACGGCGGGGTGGGTGCGCCGGGGGCCGGGGGGAAGGCGCTTCCGAGCCGCTCTCTGCGTCCTCCAGGAGCCAGGAATCATCGCCAGCGCGATGAGGTGCCGTCTCGCTTTATTTTCGGAGTTGCCAAAGAGGGGTCGGCAACCGTCTTCGTAATTATATTAAAAAAAAAAAAAAAAAAAAAAAAAA
>VZRS01012193.1:96390-106410 GCA_013398055.1 Ifrita kowaldi
CAATACAAACACGGCAGCCGCCGTGCAAAAGAGAACTTAAGCAAAGTTGCAGACCCTGCCCGTCTGGCAGACGGTAACAGGGCTGTGGGCTCCGTGCATTAAGCGGAGCCTGCGAATAAAATCTAGGTGTAAATTTGACGTTACTTCGTTAATTAAGGCATTATAAATATAACTAGTCCGTTTAAAGCACGAGGGAACCCAGCGTCATCTTTAAACACAAACAAAGCGAGGGGGAAGCGAGAAATAAAAAGCACTATAAGGCTGGGGTGGCCTCTTACGCATACCAATGGTTTTTGTCATTTATGGCTATGCAAGATTTATGACTTCGTGCACCAAAGCTGTAAACAGAGCACTAAAACAGAAAACACTTGCTCCTTATGGCATAAGTGAGAAGGCACCACATGAAAGGGGAACCGGCCAGCGTAGGAGGAGAGAAGAGGCAAAAATCCTTCGTATGCGTTTTGCTTCAAACAATCCTGTGAATGTTGCTTTGGAAGGAAAAAAAAAAAAAGTCTTTTTAGTCAATAATCAACCCCACACTTTCTTCTGAAACTGCTGATCTGCCATTCGCCCACTTGCCCGGCCAAATACTGAGAGGCAGCGCTGCGCCCCGACGGAGCCCCCCGGACCGGCGAGGAGGATTTGGACAGGGAGAGAAAAGATGGGGACTACCGAAACCTGCGGACACCGGGGAGCCTGCCGGGTTCGGGGACCCCGCCGAAAGCTGGACGAGTTTTTCCTAAGAGGGCGTTTCAACTTGAGAGCCATCTCCAGCGGGATATTCTGACTAAATGTCTGTATTTAAGAACGGGGAACGGGAAGCGGGGGGAGGTTTTTTAAAAATGAAAGGATATGTAAGGACTTCAATCGTGAGAACTAAAGTGGTTCATAGGAATATTGAATTGTTTCTTCCATTCCTCTTACTGCCTGCAAAGAGTATTTTGCGAGATTTCTCCAACTAGTCCCATTTCCCCACGCCCCCTCTCTCCCCAAAGAGGTAATTTTAAACATGAGAAGATGATTATTTTTTTTTAATGTCTCCTATGATGTCGGGATAAGTGTCCCAACGCACAGATCCCCGCTGCTTTTATCTGTCTTTCCCTCCCAGAGGCCGAATATTTTCTTTCTGCTCCATTCCACGGAGAAAGATAGGGCTTAGCTCGGGGAGGGACGGGCAGTGTTTGGGGCTGATTTCTGAGTCAGAAATGACCTGCCTTTTCTCCCCGAAGAGTCCCACTCTGTGGCACTCCCTCCCCTCCCTCACCCCACCTCCCCCGAATTACTATTTTCCGAATAAAATAATGTCTGTAAAGCGCCTTGTCCTTGGATGCCCCGAAATGGAAGCAGGCAGCACCATAATTCAAGGCTGGTTCTGGGGGATCTCTTAGGGATGAAATAGCAAGGCAGGGAGCTGAGGGAGAAGGGGGCCAATTCTGGAGGTGCTCCCTGTCCAAGTCGTTAGAGAGTTAGAAGGGGATATCAACTGAATTAGAGAAGGACTGGACAGTCTAAGCAAGCCGTGGTTAATCTAAATTTTTGTTTATATTTTCTAACATTAAAGAGGCAACGCACTCTTTGCTATTTGCTCAACAGACTGAAGTTATTTACATAACTCGCCGAAATCCCCCTCTCCTCCAGAACTCTTCTCGCTTTCTTTTACTCTAGAGCAGGACTGTATTATTTATGAGCGTTGTAACTGGGTCAATATGCATCCAAACTGGGTCATAAATCAGAGGAAAGGCTGCCAAGTAATTTAGCTGCAATTAAAGCTTGGATTTTATTTTTGAGGCACATTTTGGCCCATTTCAAAACACGGCAACGCCAATCTTGGCGTTTAGACACACAGATGGGAGCGAAAGAGCTCTCCTTCCCTTGCTGAAGAGAGAGACACCGTGCTTCAGTATGGCGAGAAGGGGAAATAAAATTTATTTGGGTCAGTTCTGCTTTGAGAGAGGCTTTAAAGAGGAGGAAAACGTGACACCATCCCAAACATAACCCCGAAGGTCCCTGCAGAATGGCCGCGAATAGCTCCAAGTGGAAATAACCCTTTTTTGGGTGCTCTCAGCGGAGTTTTTATCATCGGTCACTTTTCTTCCACTTTCCCTCTCTTTCTGACCCCTTAGAAGACGAGAAATTACAAACACCGCGTAACTGGACAGAAAATGGTTCAGCAGGAACAGGCGAGAGGCATGGAGAGATCTGGAGGAAAGCGAGTCCCAGTGCTCCAACCTTTCCCAAAGCCGGGGCACACCGGGAAAATAGGGTTTCATATAGCATTTTGCTCTTTTTGGATAGCAAGGTAATCTTTCATTTTTGTCATTTAAAGTGCGTCCTTCATACATATCTATGCATTCATATTGATAAGTATATGCAAATACTTACATATTTATATATATGGATATATATTTTTTTAATGTAAGCAAAGACATGGATATGGATTTAGGACTAGTATATATTCTCCAAGAAGATACTTTCCACTCCTCTCCTTTTTATTCTCGCTTTCCAGATCCCCATTCAGAGAGACAGAATAAACCCCCACATTTTCAACGCTGATTTATTGTTAGAAGCCGTGGCTGGCTCTTGGTTCAGCTCCTTCTCACCGCGGAGAAATAAAGAGGAGCGCCTTGGCTCATTTGGGAAGGGGAAGCTTTGCCACAGAGCTGAGCACTCATGCAGCGCTCCGCGCACAATAAACAAAGTACCACTAAAGCATCATAAATAAAATGGCAGCACGATCGCACAGTCATCGATTTACGGAGCGGCAGCGGCCGAACAAACACCCATAAAACAACAACCGCCGCCGCACACTCGAGCACGACCCCGACCGAGGAGCATCACACACCCCCCACATCGTTTTCTCCGACTTGCTCTAATACATGAATAAATAAACACACAAACACTCAAATAGAATAATAGAATAAAATTAAGGGGGAAAATATTCAAACGCGACAATAAAAGAGGCTTCCTATCTCTAGCCGGTCATAAATAATGGTAAGATGGCAATCGAGGGGCTGTAGCAGAGGCAGCTGGCCATCAACAGCAGTATGGGATCTCTATGGAGAAAAATAAATAAAGAAGCAAACTCTCCCTGCTCTGCTCGCTGCGAGGGTAGAGTTGAATATTTACCACAGCAAATTGAAACAAAGGGGGAAGCAGCCTGGCTCCGGGTGCACACACACCCGCACGCACACACACGCACTCACTCCAGCCTCTGCTACTGACCTTTGCCTCGAACAGCAATAACTCACCACATAAATGAACAATCAACGGAAATACCTTAAAATAAAATCCATCCTTTCTAACGAAGCATTTCGTCCTCTCGGCTCGACAATAACCTTTCCATAAGGAACGAAAGCTGTCAGCGAAATGGCCAGCTCTTGTGGGGACGGTGATGGGGGCAGGAGAAAAAAAAAATAATAGAAAGCAGTGCTTGCTCTGAACAGAAACTGGAAAAGCGTAATCGCAGACGGAGCCAGACCGGGTCTCCACTCCAAATGCCACAATAATGCGCTGTATTATGTGCTCACGTGGTCATACGTCAACTTAAATCCTTTTATTTGAAATAGGGAATCATTGAAGGAACAGGGTTTCTTAGCGCGAGCCTTCGCTTTTTAAAGCCTTAACCCAATATGTTAAAGAAGAGTTTTAAGGGAGGGGAAAAAAAAAATCTAAGAGATGCAGATGACTATGGGGCGAGATTGGTCTGATTCTCTGTCCTCCCACACCAATATTTCTTTACACAAAGCCCATTGGAAGGTAAGAGGAATTCTTATAACGCTGCACTTTGATACTTAGCCTAATTAACCGGCATTTGCTCCCCGGGCCCGCCGCTCTGCTCCACGTCGCATGTCCTCTGCAAGCCCCGAAGAAAGCCCAAATCTTAATGCTATTATTTCCAGCCCCCTTCTAAACGGGACGATTATCAGCCTTCCCCCCACCCCCAGCTGCCTCTACCCTGCCATTGTACAGGGCTTGCTCAACTCCCACACGCTACATCAGGGCTCCTGTAGAAATTAAAAAGACCTATAATTACCTGACAAAGGCAGAAAAGAGTCTCTTCTAAGAGGCTAGTTGATTTTTGTCCTCGTAACACACTATGAAGAATACACCTTCCTTCACTGGCGTGCCCCTGAATTTTGCAAAATCTTTTGGGACCTTGTTGTTAAACCTGTGCTTACGCATTTCCTATACAGCTAGTTTGAGTGATGCACAAAATTATAGGTTTCTAACGTTGGGGAAAAAAAATTGGGAAGGGGGAGCTCTTTGCCTAAGGGGAAAAAATTAAGAAAAAAAGGAAAAAGCAAAATTGTATGTGGCCCCTGAGCCAGGCAGCTTTGCCTGTGTGTGAACCCATCACATCTTCCCTGTAAGACTGTTTAACTTGTGCTATTGACACAATAAGCTAAACAAACAAAAGAAACCCTCCACTCATACAACTTTTCTGGAAGGAGTCAAAGTAAATCAGATAGTTCACGCTTCTAACGTGCTCCTGGTTCAGTTCTGTGACTCCAGCATTGTGCATCACCATCTATACACCCTTGCCTAAATCTTTCCACCATCTCCCATGAGCTCAAAGAAGCTAACTACATATCCCCTCTTACTGTTTCACCTGCACTTCATTGAACAGAATGGAAGGAGTTTTCTTTTTAAAGGTGCCTTTTAGTGTTATGGCCAAGCCTTGTTATACTCTCGCCTGGATTGTAAACGCGGGCCACTGGAATGTAAACCCATTAGTAACAGTGTAGAGTAGTGGCATTGCAGCAAAGTCAGCATGACGTTACAGCAGGAGAAAACTTTGCAATTTTTCATATGGAAGTGACTAAGCTAGTACCAGGGTATACATATATTATCCCTCACTAGTAACTGGAATAAAAACTACAGACTTTTTGAAAAGAGAGGACATTAGGCACACTCGACATGCCCGAATCTACAACTATCAGCATGCCTGGTAACTCCACAGCTCTCATACTTATTGTAAACCAAGGCTGATACTTGCTTGAGATGGATTCGTGGCACTTTTAAATTTGGTGCGTTTACATCCCATAGAAGAAACACATAGAGAAGTTCTTCTGTAACAATGAAACTGAAATTAATGGGGAATGGAGCAGATGTTGAAAAAAGCAAAGCAAGTCTTTCTTGGGGCTGTTGTAAAAAGTTATCGACTGCTTTGCGTCAAAAGTAGAAAGATGGCTTTAGAAGTTACATACTTGAGCAAATAGAAACTACAAAAGCAATAAATCACAATCATAAGTCATCTGAAATGCCTTAACGCTAGCTGTGGCTATTGGCTTCAAAACCCTGTTTCTGTGAACATCTTTATTAGTATTAATGGTCAAGTTAATCCTAAAACTACTGTTTAACAATTAACTTGGTGTATATTGTGGGGAAACTAATTAATTCTTAAGAAAAGTAACTTCTTGACGTGTGAATACCTTTCACAGAGTGTGCTTTGGGAAGGCAGAAGGGGGAGTCTGCCTAACTTTGTGCTGTCCTGAATTGCAGCTGAAAATTATTCCCTTCCGCCGAATTTGGAGAAAGTTTTCTTTGCTCTAGTAGCGTGATTACGAGTTTTCAGATACAAATTCAAATGATCTTGCGAGTCGCAGGAGCTAAACTTTCCTCACCACCCCATTTATTGCTTTGTTCCTGTTCCTGGACACTCAACGTTGTGTTTTATTACCTTGATGATCCGGAGACCCGAAAGACTGTTTCTAGTAGAAAAATGTGGAGTTTATCAGTAGGTCTGCTACTGATTTTTCTGTGCTTTATACACATGGCTTCGAGCTGAGTTTAAATTCCAGCCTCAGTAACAACAAACAGATCTGAGTTCATAACGTGCCTTCATTAAGGGAGACCCTTTGTGCCCGCTCTGGCATTAATAGCCACTCCTAGCATTAATGCTATTTAAAGTTACCTCCAGTAAAAGTAGATTTAGAATTTTTACTGCGCTTCAAGTTTACTTTTATGCCAGTTGGTAAGAGGTGTGCCTATCACTTCCGTGTGGAGATGAAATGGGAATCACCCATACGATTTAAGTACTTATTTCCTCGCTACCTCGAGAGATTTGCAATCTGCTGGGACGCAGAGCTGTTTACCTACATCCGTGGGTCTGATAAAGTTGGTCTTTGATCATTTCCAAGTAGATAAAAAGAGCAGCGTTATCGACTGTGCCCTTGTGTGAGAAGTTCTGCTCAGAGTCAGCTGAGTCTGCCGGTGTTGGGTCCGTTAAGGAATCCCAAATATCTCTGCCCGCAATGCTGTGGGTACATGCCACCGGAGGAAGGTTCCTTCGTACTGTGTTTTCGCTTTCAATTTCCGACCACAAGCGTGAATAGAGATTTGCAGCTCCTTTTTGTAGTTAAGATTTAAGCAGCTCATTAAGCCAACACAAAGAGCCCTTGTAGTCCTGTAATTTATGGCCGCTTTTAAAAGGTAGTAAAATACACTAATTGTACATCAACATCCAAAAAGAAGCAGGTAAATCTAGCAGGAATTTGAGCTAATTCTATATAATCCTCCCCTCTCGACGGCCGGCACAAAAAAATTTGTCACTGTGGAAAGCATTTCTTTTCTCCTGCCAAAGGACCAAGCACATCAAGGACTTCAGCAACTCCGAACCACCAGACACCGACCTCCACTGAGTGCAAAGCAGGCCAGGACGGACAAATACCCGAAATCTATTCGCGAACCATTTTGTTGCATGCACGCAGACAAAAAAATCAGGTTTTCTAACATCCCCACACGCACTTCTCGTTTGCAGGACTGGCTGCGGAACTCCTCGAGGAGGAGGCGAACAGACAAGCCGCGATAAGCAGCCATTCAACACCGAACTGCCTCCAACCCTCTCTCCCTCGCCTGGTGCCTTTGATTTCGGAAGGAGCTAAGAACGGACAAAGAAATTCTCTAACTCTTTCGCTCTTCAGATGACTTTGCATCCTTCCTGTCCCCAATGCCTTTATAAGGATGGCGATCACTCAGGTCCCGTACACTTCTTTGTCTGCCCAGACACGCGCATTCACCACCCACGGAAGATGAATAGAGCCAATCCAGAAAAAAAAATTCCAGTTAGGTTAAATATTTATCGCAACAACAACAAAATCTCATTCCAGCAGTCTTGTTCTTCATGCAGGTACCAGGCAAATCGCATTCTTACAGCTGCCACCGGCGCAAAAGCAGCGCCCGGCTCTTACCTCCTCCAGCTGCGCAGGGTTGGGCTGAGGCGCTCCCAGCTTCTTCCACCGCCCCGGCCGAGCGGCTTCGTTTCGGGGCTCCCTGTAAACAAGCAACAAACAGTGCCTTACCGGGGAGTGCAGGGGGAGGTATTTTGCTCCTTCATTGGCAATACATGGTTTGCCGGGTGCGCTGGGAGAGCCCGGAGAGGGGCGGGCGGGGACGGAGCGGGCTCGGGCTCCCGCGAGGAGCGTGGATTCCCACCCGGGTGAAGAGCACGGGGAGCTGAGAAATAAAAGCGTGCGGTTGTTTTGGTTGGGGTTTTTTTTCCTTATTTTTTTCCCCGTAGACAGCTATGCCTTCTGTCTACAAGTGTTTGGAAATATTGTCATTCCTAACTCTTGTTACATGAACGTCTGCTTTATTTTCCTCTGGGAAACCTTTGTTTAGGATCATTTAATCAAGAACAGACATTAAACACAAGTCGTGGTGTTCATCTCTGCTGAATAAAACTCGGAAAGTGTTCCAGTTTAAATGCGGGGCGTATTGTGGTTGGGCTTTTATTCAAACGGTTAGCCGGGGCCCAATCCTGCCACCGCAGGCTCAGTAAGAGACTAACAATTGACCTCAGTGAAGCGGGATCAGGCCCAAATGTTTAAAAAAAAAAATCAACGAAAAAAACCAACATCACTCAAAGCCATTGACGGAGGGGAAAAAATCGGGCTGCTTCTTTTCCCCTAAAATAAACACTAGTGCACAGTCCAAAAAGACAATAGTCAGATTATTTGCATGCCACTTACTGAATCACTTTTACATATGAATTTGTCACACATAATAATGTACCCCTGTATTCAGTCTTGCTAATAAAACTCATCCAACGCATCTTACAATCGTCAGTAAATGTAAATGCTAATAATTAAATAACACCGTTCTTGCTGAAGGGTGTTATCTGAGCCCTGGAAATATTAAGTCTGTCTTGGGAGAACTTTTCCAGCAGATACTTTGCTTTGGTAATTTAGTAGTTCTATAATTACGCTAATAATTTTAAATTTGGTGTTGAACTCCAGTCTACATAAAATCATGCAATAATAGCCTACTAAACTGTTTATTGCTGTCTCATAAATTTCCGAGTGGTGACTGTTAAAATCTACTGGCAAACACAAAAGAAAATGGAAAGTTCGAGCTGCAATCACGGAGCCCGGGCGCTGCTTCCTGGGGTTATCCTTAGCTCTACCTTTCCTTCCACTCGGCTTCAGCGCAGGGGGAACCCCCCGGCATTTTAGGCTCAAAGTCGTACCTTAGCCGTTTTGATCCGTAATCAATAATCATGCTACAAACAGCAATAATCATCGATCAAGCGTGTCGTGACTGGGTTGTCCCACTCGTGTTAAATATGGAGCGTGTATCTGAAAATGGTGCCAGCGACTTTCTGTTATTTATTTTGGAGCTATTAGGTCACGCTACCATATTTTACACCGCCACGGTCCTTTAAAGTATGCTGTTTCTTGAAAGAGTTGCTAAGTAGCAATAAAGCATTTTACGAAAACTATGACTTTTTTTTTTTAATTTGTTGTTATCCCAAACTCTAATATTCATTGCAGCACTCGAAGTTCGTACATAAATCGTTCAGACTAATGAGTCGTAGAGAAATTCGCCCATGACTTTTCCTTTGCAATGCTCACTGCCTTTCCATTGCTTTTTTGGCCCTGTATTAAGAGACGGTGATTTATTAACGCCAAGAAAATTGAACAAAGCAGGTCCTCCTGCACTGTGGCACCCAGCCTTCCACAGTGTGAATTAGAACATTATCAAGTGTGTTTGCCTCCGTAACACTTAATCACTAAAAACCGTAATGTGACCACAAGGCAGCTAAAACAAAGATTTAACATTTCTAAATATTAAACTTGTTAAGCAAATGCTCAGCAGACAAAGCAAGCACAAACAATTAAAGTCATCAAGCTAGAAATACACACTACCTACTTACCAACACAGACCCTATTGCTTGCTTAAGAAGTTTAGAATCTTTCAAGATAAATCAGGTGGGTTTTTTTTAAAGGGAAAAAAAAAAAGAAAAAAGAAAGAAAGAAAGAAAGAAAGAAAGAAAAACAAACTCCAGTAATAAGGAGTTGAGTTTCACTTCTGAGAGAATCACTCCTAGTGAGAACTGACGGCCACAAATCCATTCCTGACTATCTGCATTAATTATTTAATGAGTCACGTGACCCTAAAGATTAAAATTTCAATATCTCCCCCAGAACAGACGCAACACCTTTATCTGCGAGCGCAGGGATGCTCGTACTTGGGTCCCCTAATCTCTACTGCCTTTGACAGCTCCTCAGTTTCCAGGGAGAGCTCTGGGGCATTATTAACAAGGTTTGTCCCGTTCTGCACAGCGAGCTGGGTCAGCTTTACACCCTCCCCCCCCCGCCAGATGAATCAGTAGAACCCAGATCGTCATTGTCTGCAGCGGGGAGGGGGCTCTGTGAGCTGCTGGCAGGGGGACGGGAGAGCATCAGGGCGGCATTGCACGGGCCGTCTTCCACGGGTGAGTGCTGCCTGTCCGCGGGCCCGGGCGGAGCCAGTAGGGCTGCCCGGGGCCGGAGGGAGGCGGCCGCGGAGCTTCCCCTGCCCACGCGGGGAGCCCCGACCCCAGCGGGACCCGCGTGGGCCGGGCTTGGGCGCCCGCGCAGCACCGCGCTGAAGGGGACAGCCCTGGAGCGACTCCCCGGGGTCCCACCCCGCCGCGGCCCGGCCAGGCCGTGAGGCTGCGGACACGGCAAGAGCCTCCGCCTCCTCGGGGACGTGACGTGCGGCTCCCGCGGCCGCGCCGCCCGGCCGGCCCCGGCGGGG